>CAACVS010000037.1:192631-211700 GCA_900660405.1 Pseudo-nitzschia multistriata | reverse complement strand
TGATACTGTTGCTGATACTGTTGCTGATACAGTGTCCGCTGATACAAGTCGCTGATACGGTGTCAGCTGATACGAGTCGCTGATACGAGTCGCTGATACGGAGGAGGATGCTGATATCGTCGATTCGTTGCTGATATTGTCGATGCGTGTGAGGCTTGCTTGGATCKATGGCGTTGCTAATACTGTTACTGGTGATACTGTTGTTGATACTGTTGGTGATACTGCTCCTGATACTGTTCCTGTTCCTGATACTACTGATACTGAGCGTTGCTGTCGATTACTGCTGCTTACTGATGCTGATACGGAGGAGGATGAGGATATYGTCGATTCGTTGCTGATATTGTCGATGCGTGTGAGGCTTGCTTKGATCGATGGCGTTGCTGATACTGTTACTGGTGATACTGTTACTGGTGATACTGTTGCTGATATTCTTGCTGGATATTTAGTGTTGCTTATTAGTGAGGATACTKATTAGTGTCGGTGGAGGGGGGGCAAGAAGATGTCGGTTGTCGGAACAAGAAGCGCTCTCACTGGAATTATGGTAGCTTCAGCACATTGTCGTGAGGACTCCTCTGCGTCCAACAACTGACAAGGAGTTGCCTTGCTGCTATCGGCATCAAGGATCAGTATTGGTGCAACATTGGAGGTGCAACATTAGATGTTATTGTAGGTAAATATGTTCATCGAGAATTAATTTCCAGCACTCCGACAGACATCATGACAAAAATTCCATAGAAAAAATGGTGTGTTCCGACAAGATTTCGAGATGTCAGTCGGCGCGCTCGACATATTTTACACGGGAAAAAGGTAGCCAAAAATCGACGACCCGGTCGTACATCTTGCCGCCAACTCTATACGATAGTAGTACTACTAAAAGTACCACCCTGTCCTCTGATTTTGGTGGTGTCCCTATCTGAAACAAGAAAATGCAAGGTGTGTATGCTGAGGATTTTCTTTTTAGATAGGGACAGACATTTGTCATCAAAACCAACTCTGAGTTCTGACCAGGGAGTACCCAAATTCTTCAGAGGAAACTCCTTTTCCTTAGCCCCAATGGGCTTACTACTACTAGTACAAGAAGTTGGTGCTGGAGTAGTACCACTTTTAAGAGGCATTTGGTAGAATCTGTACTACATTCTACCATGCTTGGCTGCTTTCAGCTGCAATATTCATTATTTAAACCCAGCTCTCTTTCAAATGCTTCTTGTACTCTGACCATGGGAATAGGCCTCCTTTCAAGAACTGTAAGTGTCCTCCGTACTATGCTGTTATCATGTGCTGCTGGGTCTCCAGTGCTGCTAGCTATCAGCAGCAGCAGCAGTGGCTCACATCAGCATCCGTTGAGCCTATTCAAATACCTCATTTGTTTGATTACTACTTAGGGCATCCGACATGTGCTAAACCACACAAAAAATGGATTACTAAACTACTACTAAAACTACCAAATTTATTGTCATTTTTTAATATGATTGTCTACTATCTCTGCAACTGAATATCAGACAATAAAGACCTAGTATAACATACAAATGAGTGTGTTGGTCATAATGGCGGTGGGTATGAAGGATTATTTGAAATCATTATTATTACATGACCTACATTAAATTGAATCCTGCCAAAACTACTACTAGGTTATTTTCCACCATTCCTTCATAAACTCATCATGTACAAGGCTTATCATATTTATATAGCAGGAATGTACCACTCTCCTCTCAAGCAACAAGAAGAAAATAGGAAGATACCATCTGTTTGCTGTGCAAAGTGATGTTGAATATTTTGTACTATCCTTGTCTGAAATGTCCCTTTTGTACTGCACTACTGTTAGATAGCTTTGGAAATGGAAAACCTTCTGGAGAGCATGAACTAATGTTCTTCTTTGTCTGAAAAACAGTTCCAGTTGATACCCAGTTGTGTTCTTCATATGATTTCTTCACAACTTTCATTGCTGTAGTTTAATAGTTGTCCATGAACAGTAAACAACATTGTTACTAGTATCTTGTCCAAGGTTGGATTGAATTAGCAACTGCTGAATAATATCCCAGGTGGACCCACTACTAACACCAGCAGTGCCAATCTCAAAGGGAAGTAAGTACCCAGTATCTGCTGTACCGTATCATGATACTGCAGCAAAACCTTCTTGTTACAATGCCGCTTGATTGGCTTCTTAGGAAGATATGGGACAAACCAGATTGCTTGTCTTCCTTTGTAAATACTAGCTACTAGTAGGGACACTATTCCTCCTCTATATCATCACCCAACTTCCAACTTCCAAGCTGTGTTGGCATTGCTGTCAATTTCTCTTCCCATTTCAACTGGTTCTGATCCTTTACTGATCAGCAGATACTCTAAATTGTCAAGAAAATTGATTGCTTCCTCCTCATGTCCTTTTTGTACCTTGTTGAGAAGTCAGTACACCAGGCTACAACTTTACCATGGGTTTTGCAATCTTCTAAACAATTATGTGCATTGGTAAGTTCTTCACTGGTGACATTTTTGTAGACAGCAGAGAGATGCAGATCAAGTTGTGGCAAAGATAGTCCAGCTCATCCTCATCTTGTTGGTGTTGTTCCAGATCAGACGAATTGCCAGAGATGTCATGGTCAAGGAGTTCCTGGTTCTCATCACCACCAGAGGATACATCAGAGTACCACTAGGTGTCATCAGAAAGAACACTTTCAAGAGAACCAATAGCGCCATTACTGAGAACACTGGTGGTGCTGTCCACTACTACTACTAGGGAAGGACTTCTGTGAGGTTCTGGACCAAAATGGTGATACTAGTAGTACTACTACTATGACAATAATTTTATGTTGGTAAATAATATGATTGTTTGCATGATAGTTTATGTTTTGGTTTGGAGTGTTTGGAGTGATTTCTTTTTTCTTTTTTGGAAATTATGAAGGAATGAATGAATGAGCAGAAAAGTGGTTATATTTGTTTCATACTTCTTTCTGTATTTCAGTCTTATTTTGTGTAGAACTTGTACTGCAGTCTACACAGTTTGAGAGAGAGAGAAAAAAAATCTTTGAAACTCAAAAAAAACCCTAAATTGCTGAAGGGGGGGAATTACGAAAAAGTTGAAAGTTACTACCAGTAGTAGATTTTTCCACGCGCGTAGTCACTGGGACGTTACGAAACGACTCATAACCAGATACTTTAAGCTACTAGACCTACGGCTGAGCTACTGAGTCACGTCCCTGTCTTCGCAGTATTCTTCTGATATCCTGTGACACTTTGTGTTTTTAAGAACGCTGAAATGCCGTAAAACGAAATAGAAGACGAGAAGGCGACTTTTGTTTCATAGATCGTGTGTTAACAATACATACGGTACATCTAGTACCGGAATTCAGTAAGAACATATCGGCACTTCCCTCCGTACGTCAAGTGTCAAGGTCAAAAGCCAACTGCCCGCAACATGATGTCTTTATTCCTTGTTAGCGAACTTTTCTTGGTTGTAAGAAAGCTGAAATCTATCCCAGTGATGTTTTCTGCCTTTTCATTGGATCATTGCATCATTTTTCAACACCTGCTGACACCAGCTTGTTTTCCCCATATGTTCCACAAGCCAATAATGCTCATCTTTCAAATCTTCGTTCGTCATTGAAGCCGATTACAAAGACATCATCATAAGGTACGACGTCTTTGGTCTTTCTCGCTGTTTAGCAATGGAAGTCTCGCCACTTGAGAGAATAATGAGGAAAAGCAAAATTGAGTGATAGCGACAAAGAATACAAAAAGGATAACCATGACGCTTAGAACTTCCAAGTGTAGTCGGTACAATATAGACCAGCGATTGACTGTAGATGCTCCGACGGAAACGCATCGTCCTCTTCAACATGGCCTAAATACACAAGGACAAAATGGAGTGGATTGCATTGGTCATCGCATTGTTTTGACGAATTCGTCAAATCCGTTACCATCAACACCAGCATCACCACGTTCCATCTTCGCCGCTTATTGGAAAACAAATCATAGGCCTTCATCTATCTCGCCAAGATCGAGCCCCGTTGGTGAGCCTGAGCGAATTCGGAGACAACAGCAGCAGCGGCAACAACAACGACGACAAATACACCAGCCGAAAACGTATTCTTATTTTCACAACCAAGATCCATTCGAGTACTTTGGAATCGCGGAAGCCCAAGATAACTCCAAAACACAACTACACGATGACACAGATGATTCTTCAATAAATTCTTACGAGCGTGTCCTACGGCAAGAAGAGGCTGCATCATCCATAGCAATTCATGAGCGCAGCAGTACATACCCATGCTTATCTGCTATTGATATTAGATCGATGGGAACCCTTCTCGTTAGCACAAAGAAAACGACTCAATCGGATACGATCTTGTTTGCAAAGGCGTCATCACTACAGAGATCATGTCTTCGGAAGGGACGATTCTCGTGCTGTAACAATAGAAAAAGCAAGAGAGAGAACCAACTGCAACCCTCCAAAGAAGCAACACCAAGAGCATCAAAGGTATCGTTTGAATCCGTTGTTGAGATCCAATGGTTCGAAATTCCAGCAGAAAAATGGGCTCCCAATGGATGGTCAAGTTGGTTTGGAGCATAAACTGATAACAACTGTTGGAAAGGACATATACTAATGATCGTCTGAAGTAATCATCTTCTGGCACAGCATAATTCATAGATAATAGCAACTCAAAAAACGATCACAATTACGCAGTGGTAGCAATAAAATGGGGTTCCTCTTCTCTCCTTTATGACTTTTTTTTCTTCTTCATCATCCATTACCATTTTATGTAAGTATTACTACTAGCACGAAAACACAGACCAGTACTACTACTTGTACAATCATGATCTTCTCTTGTCGTCCTCATTGTGCCTTGTTTTCTCGCTCCTTTTTTTTTCTTTTTGTCACCAGAAGAAAAGATGAATACAATTAAACCAATAGTTGTAAATATGCCCACATACCATGTGGCAGGTGTTGGAGTGAAACAAACACACAACTAAGGTGACGACACCAGAAGTATCGAAGATAAGAGGAATTTGTGTTAAATACTACTAAAAAACAATAAAATGAAAATGCTACATCGCAACACATTTGTACTCTCGGTGGGGATCGAACCCACGACCTTGGGTTTATTAGACCCACGCTCTAACCAGCTGAGCTACGAAAGCAGAATTAGCTGGACATCAGCGAGTTTTTGAATCTGGTGAAATTTGTATTGAGAATCCGAGGAGTATGTTTCTCAACTCAACACAAGCACCAACTAATTGTCAAGCTTAGGTCTAGTAGCTTCTTTATTATTTGAATATCTTGTTGATACCGTAGGAATGAACCAAATTGTTTATAATTTTTTAAAAATTCCATTGCATACGTGCCGACTGACATAAATTCGTCTTCACCCAATATGGGAATTCGAAAAGCTGTTACTACTGCTTGTATCATCATTGTCACCAACGAATCGTTGGTTGAAAATCTCAACAATTGATGTCGCAGTTTCTTCCACGGCACGTCCAGTGACATCGACTTCCGTCCAATTATGTTTCTGACAGAGTTTTCGCACGGAACCCAAATCCTTCAGAATGTAATTCCGATCGGCGTAGTTGGATTTCGGAACGACGATACCCTTTCCCGCAAGTTCGAGTTTTTCTTCGATGTCCTTAACTCCTCTGCGCTCCAGTCGATTGGTTCGTATTTTTCTTAATTCACTTGGGCTGATTGTCAAGCAAAAGACGCGTTTGGGATCGACTTGTTCCAATAATTGTACCGGTGGAGGTACCTCCATGACCAACGGAATGTTTGCTACCTTTAAAGACATAGTTTGAGATAAAACCACACTCAGTGGTGTCTTTCCTGAGCGACTGACTCCAACCAAAACAATGTCTGCTTCTGGCAGAAGCCAAGGAGCTTGTCCGTCATCGGCCTTCAGACAAAATTCCACTGCGTCGATCCGTTGATAGTACGAATCGCCGAGATTCGATTGGGACTTCGTTTTTCCGTCGCCTTGCTTTCGATTCCTTGGGCTAAACAAGGCGGGAATGCCCAGTGGGTCTTCGTCTAAAAATTTTGACAGGGCATTCAGCGATGGACCGATCAAGTCAACGTGCAACAAATTAAGCTTTCGGCACTCCTCGCCCGCGAGGGCCCGCAATTCCGGTTTTGCAATGGTGTACATGACGCAAGCTCCTTTCTTTTTGGCAAGTTTCATAATATTGGTCAATGCTTGTTCAGATCGGACAAATGTAAAGGTTCGAGTTCGGACATCGCAGGCTCCCGCAGAAGTACAGTCCCCTTCGTCATCGTCGTCGTCGCCTTCCTTGTTCTTCTCGGTGGTATCGTATGGAGCCTTTTCGTCCGCACAGGTATCAAACTGCGCCAACGATTTCAATAAAATCGACCTCGACATAACGCCAGTAGCATCCGATATCAAAAATATTCTTTTCACTTCCGGGCGCCGTCCCGGTGGCAGGCATGATGCCTCCTCTTCATCTTCTTCGTCCTCGTCAAAGAAACTAGCAGCATCAAAAAGTTGTGTCGCCGAGTTTTTACATATCCTGTCGTGTCTCTTTCTGACAGCGCCAGAAGCGGTTGCAATAGTCGATCTTGTGGAGAAGGCAAATGCCCATGAAAAAGTCAAGGAGTTTTGGCACCAAAGGAGCAATAGGATCAAGCCAAACGAAATTTTCTTGTCAATGTTTTCCATGGTCGTCCAATCCCTTCAAAGGAAATAGGCTTGAAGTATACTACTGTAAGATGATATCAATATCCCAAATGCCTATCGTAACTTCTTCCGTGCCTTTCTTGGGTACTTCTTGAAATTGGATATTCGGACAGATGCTCATCAAATGAAAAATTGGGATGGATTTGGAGTTTCGCGGTCTGAGATTCGATTGCAAGAAAGTGTAAAACTTCTAGACAGAAACTCGCAAACGATAGCGGAGGCCGGCACCAAGCCAAACTTGTGCACATGTCCCACCTGGATGTCAGTCGTGCACGATGAGATCATCATGTTGCGTCAGATTATATTTAACGACCCATGAAAAAATACTTAAGGACATGAGTATGGAACACATGACGCATCGAATTGAAAATTGTCCAACGGATTCACCTTCTGTTTGGTGCCAGACATTTTCCATCAAGTTGTGAGTCAACTTCGTGAACTAAAGTCATGACCAACTGTCATTATTTCTCGCTCGTTCCAAAATGGATTCTAGAACATCAAACATTTGTACCGCACATCATTGGCGATCACTTTTTCATGGTAGCGTCGAAATTGTCATAAATTCAATCAATCAGAACAACAACGGATTTTCTCACGCAATCAGCACACCAAATCTTTGAGAACTTAAAAAAAGATTACAGCGCAACCAAAATTTCCAAAATGAAGATTAATTCACTAGCTCTCAGAGCCGTCCTTCTACTTGCGGCAGGTATCAACACCAATGCATTTGCTCCACCAAAGACGGGAACTACCCCTGCAAAAATGTTGTCGTTCTCTTCGTCACAACAAAACGCGGTCGTCAAGTCAAAATCAGCACTCTTTACGGCCACAGTTTCAAGTGCAGCTCAAGTTGGTTCCGACCTCGGCTTGGAATACGCACCGATCGCCCCGTTTGGGAAGGGAGCAGCTGACGCCAATCTTGGAAAAGACGCCAAGCGAATCTTGGGCGGAAAGGGAGCTAATCTTGCCGAAATGTCAGAGTTGGGACTGTCCGTGCCACCCGGCTTTACCATTACGACGGAATGTTGCGACCGATACTGCTTCGATGAAGAGTGGAACAAGTCCCTGCCAAAGCCATTGATGGATGAAATTTTGGATTCAATTGACGCAGTCGAAGACGAGATGCAATCCAAGTTTGGGTCCCCAGAGAATCCCCTACTATTATCGGTGCGCTCTGGTGCAGCAATCAGCATGCCCGGCATGGTACGTAGTCGAATCAAAGTTTTTCATTTTTCTGGTGTTGGTCGAAATATCTCGTCGTGCGATTTCCCATCTCAAATGACATCATGTTTTTGCTTTATCATTTTTCCTTATTTTCAACGAATAGATGGACACAGTTCTGAATCTCGGAATGAATGACGAAGTTGTCGAAGGACTAGCGAAAAAAACTGGAAATCCAAGATTTGCCTGGGATTCCTATCGGTGAGTAAAAATTACTGATATGATACCGACTTCAAATATACTTTGTTCGACAAATACATTTTTTCCAATGATTTCTTCATCTCACCGAGTGTCAACCGCCTCAACAAAAATCTATGATTTGCGTTTTTCCTTCCTCAAAAACGTTTTAATTTTTTTTGCAGCCGATTTTTGGAAATGTTTGGAAATGTTGTTTTGGAAATTCCACGAAGTCATTTCGAGGACGAGCTTGACGATATCAAATACGAAAAAGGAGTGAACGAGGATTCCGATTTGTCGGCCGAAGACCTACAAGAACTTGTTGGCCGCTTCAAGGATGTCTATGGTACGATGGATTTGTCGTTCCCGCAAGACGTCCACGAACAACTGAAGCTTTCTATTGGTGCCGTTTTCAATGGGTGGATGGGACCTCGTGCCATAAAATATCGACAAGTAGAAAACATTCGTGATCTTCTCGGAACCGCCGTCAATGTACAAGCGATGGTTTTTGGGAATATGGGGGACACATCCGGAACGGGAGTCTGCTTTACGCGGGACCCCAACGTTGGAACTCCTGAACTTTTTGGTGAATTCCTAATCAACGCCCAGGGAGAGGACGTTGTGGCTGGAGTAAGAACACCTCGACCGATTGCTGAGATGCAGGATGTTATGCCAGAGGTCTACGAAGAATTTCTAAAAAATACCAAGATTCTGGAGGAAAAATTTGGGGATATGCAAGATATAGAATTCACTATTCAGGAAGGAAAGCTCTTTATGCTTCAGACCAGAAACGGAAAGCGTGGAGGGGAAGCCGCCGTAAAAATTGCCGTAGATTTGGTTGGCGAAGGACTCATCGGAAAGGACGAGGCCGTTGCAAAGGTATTGCCCGAACATTTAGACCAGCTATTGCATCCTCGATTCCCTGATGTAGAACTTCAAGAATACAAAGATGCCGTCATTTCTCGCGGTCTCCCTGCATCTCCCGGTGCTGCTGTCGGTCGTATTGCGATGTCGAACGAGAAGGTTGTCGAGAATAAAGAAAACGGAATTCCCTCAATCATGGTTCGTGATGAAACGTCCCCAGACGATGTAGAAGGAATGTTCGCCGCAGAAGGAATTCTAACTGCTCGTGGAGGCATGACGTCTCACGCAGCTGTGGTAGCCCGAGGCTGGGGTAAGCCCTGTATTTGTGGTTGCACTTCCTTGAGTGTCGACGAGGCAAATGGTAAAATAATTTTAACGATGGATGATGGAAGCCAGAAAACCTTCAAGGAGGGCGACTTCATTAGTCTCAATGGTCAAAGCGGTGAAGTGCTAGAAGGGTCACAGACCGTAGCACCTCCGGCAATCACTGGAAACCTCAAGACGTTTATGGAATGGGTAGACGATGCTCGGGAAATCGATGTATTGACCAACGCGGATACACCCGCAGACGCTAAGGAGGCCCGTAAAAATGGCGCCAATGGAATCGGGTTGTGCCGATCGGAACACATGTTTTTCAAGCCGGAGAGAATCGCCAAGGTTCGACAGCTTATTCTTGGAAACCAGGAACAGGAAAAAGAGGCATTGAAGGAACTTTTGAAATTCCAACGAGATGACTACGAGGGAATCTTCACGGAGATGGATGGTCTTCCTGTTACTGTAAGATTACTTGACCCTCCTCTGCACGAATTTTTACCTTCGTTGAAGGAAGACAGCGTTCTTTCGGAATGTGCGGAACAGCTAGGAATCACTGTCGATGAATTAAAAGAAAAGGTTGAAGCGATGGAGGAAGTCAACCCGATGTTGGGTCTGCGTGGGTGCCGACTTGGCATCACACGTCCCTCCATCATTGAAATGCAGACACGAGCTATTCTCGAAGCTGCGCTGAATGCAATCGACGCCGGAGTTGACGCACAGCCAGATATAATGGTTCCTTTGGTTGGAAAGATCGAAGAATTCCGACACCAGAAGGCTTTGATTCAATCTGTTGCCGCAAAAGTTTTCGAAGAAAAAGGAAAATCGTGCAACTACAAAATCGGTACCATGATCGAAATCCCACGCGCAGCGCTGACTGCTCATCAGATTGCCGAAGAAGCCGAATTCTTTTCCTTCGGCTCGAACGATCTGACTCAGATGACGTTTGGCTATTCTCGTGATGACGTAGGAAGTTTCGTCCCCAATTACATGAGCCAGGGAATCCTGCAAGATGATCCCTTCGTCACGTTAGATACTGAAGGTGTCGGACAGCTGATCAAAATGACTGTCGAACGTGGCCGCGAGGTCCGCCCCAACCTGAAGGTCGGTGTCTGCGGAGAACATGGCGGCGATCCTCGCTCGGTTCATTTCTTCTCAAACGAAGCTGGATTGACCTATGTTAGCTGCTCTCCATTCCGAGTCCCCATTGCTCGCCTCGCCGCGGCACAAGCATCGGTTGAACGAAAGAAGTAGTTCATAAATAAGTCAGCAGTAGTGCACAGCTGATCGAGTGAGAAAGCCAACGATAACGAAAGATACAATTGAATCTAAAAACCACAACTAATAAACAATATTATTGTATGTTCAATTATTTGAAGATTCTCATACTTTTTCAAGAATTGTGAGTTACCAGTACTTTGGGTACTTTGCTTCGTAGAAGAACCGTACTTCACGATTGAGTCGTTGAACGATTGGCACCGTTCCGTGTCCGTTCTCCGAAGAACTCTTCTCGATATTTTTTGATACAGTACCAGGTAGTTCGACTATGATTCTTTGGTTGGTGCCTTCTACAAATGAGTGCGATTACGAGTACGAATACGTACTTCTAGTTTATTAGGGTTCGTAACGGAATGCGATACTATCTTGGGGGAGACAAATCATGCTGTGTTGAATGAATCTATTCCCAAGACACGTGGGATATTCCAGCACCTACTCCCCTCGACCTGTATCGACTCCTTACTCCATCTCACCGAACTTTAATTGTGTCGAATAAAATCGAAGACAAAGAAAATGATGATTTTGCCACTGGCTTATCTTCAAGTTACAGCATTGGCGATGTCGTCAAATGTTCTTCCCGCTGCTTTGGGCTTGGTTCTCTCGCTCACGGCATCTCCATCTACGACGATACCCGTAGCAACCACTTCGGAGGTGACACAAACGATACTGTCTTCGGAATCGCACACAACAACCATCCGACCACAAACCGTAGAAAATGTCCCGGTGTTGGAAATTCTAAAAGTTTACGGCAAGCTCGCCGGACCCAACTGCTATGGAAAGAAGGCACCACCGGGATCCTCTTGCCAAATACGACTCCGAGACCTAGAGCAAGCATTCTCGCCACTTGAAACGGATGGCAGCAATGCAAACACCGCTGAAAATCCCAGCAGCGTGATTTCGAGAGAGGAATTCGCATCGAAACTGGAACGCATGGAATTCCAGTGGCCCCTCAAACCCTACGGGATTAACGAAAAGAGCCTGACCAAAACGGCGATCATGAACAAGGGGGCCGAAACACGGGTCTTCATGGAGGAATTGGAATCGCGGGAAATGTACGATCCTAGGAATCCGGCTGGCCCCCTCCCGACATCCCTGCGGCCCGCCCTAAACCGGGAGCTGGAACGCGAAGGCATACGCGACGCGCGTGCCATCGATCTGGCCTACGAGGCACTGATTGGTAGCGGCGAAAGCAAGGGCATGTTGCGTGCAGAACAAACGGAATACATAGATTACTACGATTTCCTCAAGAGGATCGGTCCCAATTCCATAACATGGCCGAAGTAACTGTTGCTCATCTGTTTCATATGATAGTGGACGCAATACGATTCGCGCTCGTTTCGTATAGAGCAGAATCAAAAATGGCTCGCAATCTTGATCTATTATCATTTCTCTAGGCATCTACGGTCAACGCAAAGGTTCAGAAGAGTGCATGTAGCGGATAAATTTTCTTCAAAAATTTTGAATGCACCCAATAGGCCTTTGCAGTTGACTCACAAAAAAGAACAGTCGACACTTTCGTGTGATACGCTGATACGACTTTCTGCTTGCTGGATCGATGCTTGTTTGTTTTCACTCTCCGTATTAGATCGCATCTATTTTGGTTCCTCCAGCTATTGTAGCCCATGCCGTGCCAAGGACTCGACGGGAAAATAAAATTGTTTCTGTGCAGTCCCAGAGTATTTATCTCCGTAGAATTTCGTGTTGTTCTCGCTGGCTGTTTTTGCAGTGAAACCAATGCAGTCAAGCAACTCTCTTCGTGCGTTTCTTATCTGTGTGCTCGATGACGGCAGTAATCCATTCGTCCAGTCGCGCAATCCGTAATAACCGTGTGAAATAAATCAAATTTGGGTTTTGTCGTTGGTACATGGTTCATCCATCGCATTCCGGTGGAGATGATTGATTTCCTCTGCCCTCTCGTCCGTGTATTTTGTTATGATTCCGGATGACTCGTTCCGATGTTTCCTTTTAGTGTTCCCTTTTCTTTGCTCCGCACCGATCCAAAAGCGTGCATGGATGCATTTAGCGCTCAATGGTTTGCTCACGCTCCGCTTCCCACGCTCCGCTTCCACAGCGCTTCCACACTAGATTTGATCGGCTAGTAGGCTAGGGTGTGTTCTCGCTCGTTCCCTCGTTCGCTAGTTCAACGCCAGGCTCCGCTGGTACAAGTCTTCCATCAACCGTCGAAAGCGCTTTTTCGTTCCCTTGTAGTTCCTTCGCACCTTCGTCGCTTCCGGACGACCCTCCACCGCTGCCGCTGCGGAATTGTTCTTTCGAGACCGTCGCAGGATTTCTTCCCGGACCTTGCACTGGTTCAGGTACTCGGCACCGGCCGAAGCGGACGCCTGCGCGGTGGCAGTGGTCGTGGTGGCTGCCGAGGGCAAGGCCAATTGCCCCCGGCTCGCGCCGGAGGGTGCCTGGTTTTGCCTGGGCGGCGCGGGCTCCAGGACGCTCCTCAGGTCCCACAGGACGACCGTGTCGTGCATGTACGAGAATTCTTCCTCCTTGAAGCGGCCCTTCGGAATCTTTCGCGCCCGCTTTGCCCTTGCCTCTTTCTGGAGGTCCGTCGTCCCCAGAGTGACGGCTTTTTTCCAGGCAAGCTTGGCGCGCTGCTCGTTGTGGACGGTACAGGTTTCATCGGTGCAGCAACGAATGCAGAGCGATCCGGTGCAATCTGTGGTTGGTTTGTGGTGGGTCGACAAATGGCACGCGGTTGCGGTGTGTCGATTGTATTGTGTTGTTTCGTGTTCGAATTCACGAAGAGTTGTTTTTGATTGTTAGTAAGCATTGCGGTGGATACGATTCACTTGATTTTGTTTTGACAACAAACACGCTCATTCGTTCACTTGTGAGGTATTGTGAGAACCCTATCAAGTTGTGTTGTGTTGCGTTGCGTACCTTTTCTTGCCACTCTCCAGCAATTGAGACACCTGAGTTTCGTTACAGTGTTCCCACCATTGGCAACGGCTGTTGGCGATGTTGCCAGAGCAAGCTCGTCGCTTTCGTCCTCGTCGTCCTCGTCGGTAGCCTCCCCGCCGTTGCTGTTGTTGATGTCCTCTTTCCTTAGCGTATTGTCTCCCCCATCGTCTAATGGGGTCTCTTTGCTCTTTAGTGGCGGAGGCATGGCGTTGTGATCGTCTCGAATTTGTCGGGAATTGGCTATGGTATTTCCGAAGCCGACATTGCTTTGGTCTGAACAACGCGTAACCATGTGTGCCCCTCGTTTGATTCGTAGATGCTACGGTATCTCTATTATTTTGAGCGCGAACGTGTACTATGTAGTGTACGTCCGGTACAGGACTCGTACTCGTACTGTTCGTAGTTCGAAGTACGAAGAAACTTCGAGTCAATCATCGTGGGGGCGCCTGAACGAGCCAATCAAAACTTCATTTCAAATTCAGTATTTCGGGATTTTTTGGTTCTGTTTCCCCCTATTGAAATGAAATCGAGCATCAAACTCAAAAACAAAACGATCCAGAATCCATCAAATCCATCAAACGAATTTCCCACCAGTACGTACGAAGTACAGAAATATCTTTAATTTTTTGGTTGACAGTTTCCTCACCACACTAAACCGTCGCCACACCTCTCACTTCTTGACACCACATCGCACCAAATCTTGCTCTCTTGTTTTCTCGCTTCCTTCCTCCAGTCGATTCGATTCAATCCCCTCCAACCTCTTTCCTGGAATGGGGGGCGGAGGAGGCAAATCGAGAGGCAGGCGCGGAGCGAATGCCTCCCCGAATCCACCGGTCCTGTCGTCCAGGGAGGATCTCGACCGTGCCCTCCGGGACGCCGCTGCGAAGGCCTCCGAGAGCGACAAGAAGAAAGGATCCCTAGTCGTCCTCGAGTTCACCGCGGAATGGTGCACCGTGTGCCAGAAGATAGCGCCCTTTTGGCGGGGACTTGGCTCCGATGCCAAGGTAGTGTCCGCCGATCGCTTGGTCGCGCTCTACACGATCGATGTGGACGCCTCGCCGGACCTGACCAATTCGTTCGGAGCGTCCGGGTTGCCGCTGTTTGTTTTTTTGGTAGACGGCAAAAAGGTAGACTCTCTGGTCGGGGCGCAACAAACGGCACTGAGGAAGATGGTGCTCAAGCACGCATCGTCCTCCAACAAATAGCTGAACCGAGCAACGCAGAGGACGAACCAAAGACAACTCTCGGATTTAGTGTTAAAGTTCTATGGCATCTTATGTAGCCAGTCATCTGTGACGAAAAGCCTTGTTGCTTGGCTTTCTCTGCCATCGGCTCAGCTACTACGAATAGAGGTGTTGCACACTTCTGGCCGCTCTGCGTTTCGAGACCCAGTGGAACACGGAGTCGTTAAACTGGTACGTGCACTATTTTTGCGTTTGAGCACTGATGTCTCGATAGGGGTTTCCCTTTTCTTGTTGTTGTTGCTGCTGCTATTGCCGTTGCCCACGAAGTGGCATTCTCCCAATCTAAGCCTCGTCCGATGCATCTCCATGGTCGGTTCGCGGTACACAACCTGGGAGCAGAGTGAGATTTTCCGATCCAACAACTTGGCAGGTCTTCGCCCATAGCCTGCTGAGCATAGTACCCGGTGTATATTTTCGTTGTCGTCTTGCTGGCCGTTGTGATGCATTCGCCCTCGGCTCTCTCGTCTCGTTCGTTGGAATGAGAAGGTGCAAACCAAATCGCTCTTGCTCACTTCCCATCATCTGCGCATTCGTACCATTCGACCACTATTGATACACATTTTGCCTTTCTCTATATGGAAATGACAACAATGAAACTCCGTGGGCAGAGCACAGCCATGAACACACAACTCAACACGGCCGAATAAAAGAGCGATAGCATTGAATTTAAGAAAGCTGTACCAACTGCGTTTGCAGCGCCACCCGGGGAAACAAAGGCCAGAGAAATATTGCGGTCGAGCGATGAAACAATCTGTACAATTGCAGTGCGGTATATTGTTTAAAAAAATCGAAACAGTGCAACTCGAGGAATCATGAAGAGATTGTTTCCAACCCGTAAGCCAACTGAATCGCTAACGTCATGTTTCTAATCTACAGCTTACTATACAACCATATAACAATCGTCCCAACAAGATTTTTCTCTGGTATCGTCGTGTTGCTTTCTAGTGCAACCGGTGTCGAACAAACTGTTCAACGTTTTGGATCGAATCGTCCCAATCATATGTAGAAGGCAAATCCCGAACGGGAACGATAAACAAAGCAAACACAGCGGTGAACTAGAAAGAGAAATTCAAGAAAGCAAGTGCAGGAGAAGTAGTATCAGCAAATGTGAATCGATCAAATAATCAAAACGGTCCGGCCGCTTTCTTTTCTTTCGAAACGATCAATAACATGATGACTCACCCCTTGGAGAGATGCCCTGCCCTTTTGAAAGACGTTTTCGTTTCCTGCTAGCGCAATAGGACCATATTCTCCGGCGGCATAAAACCCCAGGCACGGAACCGCGGGGAATGAACGAGCAAATCGTTTCGCATCGCTCATTTCCTCGGGAATTAGGTAACCTATTTCGGGACCACGTCCATTGCAAGTATACATCAAGGCACCCAATATCTCTTCTCCTTTCGTCTGCTCCTTGAGTTTCAGCATAGTCCGATCCATGTCTTCCATGCATGCCTCTCCGTTCAAACAAAAGAAGTCCATTTCGGCTTCTTCTAGGGTTTCCAATTCCGGCTCGGATCCATCGGTCAAAATTGCGAATGCGTTAAGCGCCTGCGTCATTTCATTCAAACTCGACAGCTGGAATCCATCCCATCCCTTTCTCTTGAGTCCCAAAAAGTCGATTTGGCTCTCGGCAGCCGGAAAGTACTTCACCATCAGCTCGATTGGTGAATAGAGCACCCCCGTAGCTTTGTCTCGTATCTTTCTAATCAAGTGAATAGGCGGCTGATCGTGGCCTCCAAACAAATAGTCGTCGTCTCCGGGTCTGCTCAGGGCTGTCTCGTGAACAACTAGATCTGAGAATGGTTGCGGCGGACCATTGTTGTTCAAGACACTGTGGACACCCCGCGATACCACGCTCTTGATTGGGACGTTGCCTCCCAGAAAGACTCCGAGTATCCCGGCCCCGGAAATCGTGTACACCGAGCTGTACCTATCGCTCGTCACTGCTCGCTCCTTTTCTAGTGCGGCATAAATGCAGTCCACTAGTTCCGACTTTTCTAAAAAATTCTTTGCTGCGTCTCGGTCAACCACGCCTTCGTGAATTGCATTGGAACAGCAGTGACTCAACACATATTTGATGTTCTTTATGGACATGGAACTAAGCTCCTCCTTTGTATAAGTGGGCATGGACACGAATCCCTCTCGGCAGGCACCGCCAACGATCACGGCGCTCGGCATAAGCGCTTGGATTCGGGTTGTAATTTGGTCGGACGCCTGCACGCCGCTTCCGACTGCGTATAGAATCATAGCCTTCCAAAAGTTTTCGTCGTTGGATTTGTTGTGAAAGCGCAGCCTATGCTCCATAAACTCGAGGTCTTCGACTTGGGGCTGACCCCGAATGAGATACGGCATTATTGTGGCGCCTGGAAAACTCATAGCCATCAAAGATGCTCTGCTTTTGTAATCCAGCTTTGGTTGTCTCGATTGTACACCACTCTGGCCCAGCTCTGGTTGGTAGACCTGAATGCGTTGATGGGCAACGACATTGAGGCTTATTGCCTCACATGTTCTTGGCGAGACGGGAAAGCACGTGTCTTTCTTGATGGCATCAACTAGGTTGGAAGGAGTGGAAAATCCCAGGATCAGATTGGGTTTCGACTGAAGCTTTTTTTTCCAATCCTTCGCCATGGCACTCGAAATTTCATCCGAAGAATACGACAATACTCTTTCGGTTTTTGTTGGTTGCTCGATCCCGGCGAGAGTGAGAAGATCCGTTGTAATTGCAATTTCTGGCCCCCTCCATCGTCGATATTGGTGGACGAGATAGTAATAACGCTGCGACGTACACGCCAACCGCCCGCTGTCCGCGACGTTCAGCCACTGAATGATTCGCAGCGCAAGATCAGAGGAAATAACATCCTCGAAGAAGCTGCCGTCCCTGTTGGCACCTTCCATTGCTGAAGTGTTTTGGTGAATTTTCAAATTGATTTCAGTGCGATCAAACGAGTTACTCGAACTTTTTGATTGTGCTGCGATGGATGGGAGTTGTCACTCACCGCAAAATTTGTTTACTTCTGTTGCTGGTGATAGATTTTTCAGATCTTTTCCACACAAAACAGAGTTTTGGTAAAATAACCGGCATAACGGTATGCCACCAAACCTTTGCACCAGGATCACTGTTTATTTTGTTTCTTGTTTCGTGGTAAAACCGACTTAATCCAGTTGTTCCAAACAGATATAGTAGTAGCCTGATGAGTTGTTTGCGAAAGGCTCATTCTCTCTCTTTGGACGTACTTCTTCTACCACCATAAGACACTTTGCAAATAGTAGCCACAACCACCACGACATCCTGCTGACTTTGCGTGATGCTACTACTACTACTACTACTACTAGTACTACTACTAGAAGTTCTAAGCAAATCTTGAAAGCACAACATCATAAGGAATCCAATTGCTTGTGTAAGACCAAGTTGAAACCAACACATTTTCCAAATATCTTCCCTATAATTTGTGAACACTAGTTCTTGTAGTTAGTGATGATAATAATTTAGAATTGAGTTCAACAATGTGTTCCTTTGTCACTTGTTTGAGTTTTGATGGGTAATTTTTGATTCATATTTTTCTTGCAGACATCAAAATTTAGCTGTTGCTGCCATGTTTGTTTGTCTCCTTCTTCAAGGTCCTTCTCTAGTATCCATCAATCTTGGTGATACTTTCACAATCATCCTGGTACCAATTTTTCAGTTTGACATACCACTACTTGAAAGATGTGCAGCAAATTACTCTAGTATGGTTTGCTATTATGTGTTGTTATCAATGATGAAAGGTCTACTACCAACATGAAAAATTAGTACTTTTGATTTCTTTCCAGTACCACCAGCACCAGCACCAATTCCTGATAAAAAGAAACAGAGGATGTACTGCTATTTATTGTTCATGGTTGCCTTGAGATCTTGTACTATACTGTAGTGCTTGTTGTAGCAATTACCAATCTTCCCTTGGAGTCCCTCCTTTTTTAATCAATCAGACAAGGAAGAATGCACATATTTTTTCAGTGTCAAAACAAAAGTAGCAACAATCTAGCTATGCATTTTTCTGCTCCCTATCAGTTTGAAAACTCAACTTTGCAAAGTAATGAAAAAATATATTATCAAAGTTTTGTCTGACCTCACAATGAACTAGAAGTGGCATGATGTTGGCAAGGACCAGAACTTCTTGGGGGAACTTCTCTCCACCAGGGAGATGTGATGGAGGCATGACCATTGAGGTGGGTAGACTGGTTGGTGATGTAGTAGTAGTACTAGTGGTAGTAGTAGTAGTGGTAGTAGTAGTAGTAGTGGTAGTAGTAGTAGTAGTAGTAGTAGTAGTAGTAGTAGTAGTAGTAGTAGTAGTAGTAGTAGTAGTAGTAGTAGTAGTAGTAGTAGTAGTAGTAGTA
>CAACVS010000037.1:100256-192451 GCA_900660405.1 Pseudo-nitzschia multistriata | reverse complement strand
AGTAGTAGTAGTAGTAGTAGTAGCAGTAGCAGTAGTAGTAGTAGTAGTAGTAATTGTCCCATTTGCTGGTGGCTACTAAATGTTGACTATTAGGAAGAAGAATACTCCTGAAGAAGAATACTCCTAGTGGTAGTAGCCACTCCAAGGGGCAGTACCTTCCTCCAAGGAGGTGTTGTGGAGGTGTGACCATACTACTACTCCTCCTACTAGTATTATGAATATGACCTTGTTACTTTCTGTGTTTTTATGGTTTCTGAGCCTAGTGTTGTCCTGTAGCAATGTGGTGGCTACTACTAGTAGTAGTAGTAGTAGTAGTAGTAGCACCAGGCCTATCTTAGCATTACCACTGTTTCTTTCTTATTGCACTACACCAAAAGGAGGTGGCTGGGTAGTAGGAGTAGTATTACTACTATTGGGACAAATTTCAGTCACTTGATCCATACTATCTTACCATGCTCTTGCAAAACTTGAGATTGAGCAGACAAGTGGCTTCTTACATTTTCCTTTTCTCTACTGCCCTGTGCTCTGAACACTCCTCCCAGTAGCAGTTTTTAGCCTGTATTTCTTCCCTTGGGCTTATTCTATTTCTTCTTTGCCTGTCCTTGTACCACAAGCCACTATGCAACAATTATAGTCACAGCAGCATCATTGCTTCTGTCATACATTTTGAATGTATCTTTGTTAGTTTTCATGCTTTGCTCCTAAGATTAGTATTTGCAGAAGAAATGTGGTGACTGACTATTAATATGGCCTTAATTTCTTTGTTATGATTTATGATACGAGTGTGGTCCTGCTGCATAATTAAACAACAATGCCAACCAATGCCAACCAATGGAACAGAACAACAGCTCAAGATCCAGAGCATTACTATTGAAGGAAAGACCATCCTAAGAAGCAACCTTTCTTCCTTCCTGGACAAGGTCCTTGTCATTATTGCCAGTGAAAGAAAACAAAGACTTGAAGAAGCTACCTCTGAAGATCAAATTAATGACAAAGCGAGTTAGTAAAGTGGTTGACCTCCTTGATCAAGCTTTCAAGCATGATGGAAACTTCAGAGGACTGGCAAATGACCATCTGTCTGCTATATTGATGGCAGAAGAAAACAAACAGAGAGGCATCAGTGACAAGAGGCTTTCTCAGTCATCTGTCACGTTGCTGGTTCATAAGAAGAGGAGGAAGTCTATGGTTGAACAGGTGCCTCTTCTAGATCATGTACTTAAATATAACTTTAAGATGTTATTTCATGGTTGAAATGGTACTTGAATAATCAATCCACAAACATATCCCATCAATAGAATCACCTMCAGCAAAGAGACCAAGAAGAAGATCATGCACAAAACATGGTKCTTGAATAATCAATCCACAAACATATCCCATCAATAGAATCACCTMCAGCAAAGAGACCAAGAAGAAGATCATGCACAAAGTCAGCTGATAGCATTACAACCCAATTAGAGAATTACAATCAACCAAATGTAGAAGGATCACAATTTTGCTTGTGCAGCATTTACTTTACATCTAGTCCAGCATTAAAATCTTCACACAGGCCTCTCATGCAGATATTGAGTGAAGGAAAAAATGTGTTGGAAACAATCACACTCTTCAAAGGTGGATCAGAAAGTACAATGAGAAGAATCAACTTTTTCCATCCTGGAAAAAAGTTTCACTGGGATTCACTTGCTAGGCATAGTATCCCTAGAATTTCTGTCTTCTTGGTAGTCCTCTCTGGTCATGCTGCCCAAAACCTGGAGCTCAGGGGGTGTCACAAGGGCCATCTATCCAGTGACACTATAGATGTTTTCCAATAATTTGTTCCAGGAGAGATGAAATCACTGAGAATCCAATCGGAGAGGAATGGAAGTTGAAATATGATGGATAATTACTAGTACTTCCTCTGTCCAGTAGTGAGTTGGGTACTCTGTGACATTTTCTACTGTCCACACCTGAGGAGTGTCCCCTGTTTACTTGAGTTTTTTGTTTTGTTTTTGCAGTTGTCTTCCACAAATGACTGTGTAGAAAATGTAGAATCAGTACTATGATAGAAAAAATGAGTATGCGCATGAGATTAAAAATTATTTTCACACATAAAAATACACCCTATTAACAAGGCAAACACAACTTTGACAATGGTACAGTACACCTCTTTTGAATACCAATGGCTGATAAAATAAAAGTTCTCTATAATGTCAAGAATTATAGCCTCAAGAATCCATCACTCTCAGCTATCATGATGACTTCTAGAAGCCAAATGAGGGTAAGAACTCATTTATATGCCAAAAATAGCTCTGTTTGGAGGCATAACTTGCTTGTGCTGCTGGTAAGGCATCGAAAGGCAATGTACATTCAAATAGTTTTAAACAAGATTGATAGAATCAAATTGGCCATATATTGAGCTTATTTCACTGGAAAAGGTGCACAGGTACACTCGTTACTGGTCAAAGGAAACGCTAAACAATACTATTTTTACTACTAGTACTAGAACTACATCCAAACTAATACACATTTATAAGATCACACAGTCAGTCTTGGTTGATATAAGCATCATCATCGACGGAACGCTCAGCAAGTCTGAATGTATGGTATTTGCCTCTTATCTCCATCAGAATCTTGATGCATACGACAAGTACTTGACCAACTTTACCAGGGAAACTCAAGACTTTAAGCCCATTCCAGACCTCATGGAGTCCATCTATAACGAAAAACACAATGTCGTCATTCACAACATTTGTGAGTCCGTGACACTCCACCCCGAGGGACTTGCTGGTATCTTTCCAAAAAGCAAGTGTAACTCAATGTTACAGAAGTCTGATGAGCGAGAGCATCTCTTTTTGTCGTACACACCTACGAGTGGTTTCGTCGAACCTATCCTCCCACCCATGCGGACGCACAAGTTCTGTCAACCCAACGAAATATGTAAATCATTATGGATATCGACTATTTGGTGCATTATTTCGAGCACATGTGGCGAAGCCTCAAGCCCAACTCGTGCCGCATATTCATCGACATGGGGACTGCCCTCGATTGTCATCACGCGCAGAAGGTGCTGGTAGTTGAGCTCCATGATACGTACAAGAAGTATGGCTTTCATTTTGATCACATTTATGGATTCGGAATGGAGTTCAAAGATCCCGCTAAAGTTTTTGAGAGTAACTGCCGGAAAGTAACTCCATAGATACCATTGGATTGATGTCGGTGAGTATTCAACGTCAAATAATTATGTCGCAAATGAAAGATTGTCTGAAATGAATTGACTGATTTTTTTTCTTTTACTGAATTCATCTTAATATTCACCAGGTATTGCGAACGAGGAGGGATACCGATTGAATCCGCTGCACTCGATTCCTTCTAAGTTCAACGAGGACGACTTTATTGTGGTGAAACTGGACATTGACACCGGTGCCATCGAGGTTTCCCTCGCTCATCAGTTGCTCAAAAATCCCGCCTACCACAAACTCATCGACAACTTCTACTTCGAACACCACGTCAAGCTGGCAGAACTGTTGCCTTACTAGGGATTGGGCCCGACCGGAACCGTGAAGGAGTTGCTCGAATTGTTTCGTGGACTACAGGAAAAAGGGATTCCCGCACATTTTTGGCCATAATAAGACGACGAACTTGACAGCGATCTCGATTTCTACGAAGTTCTACAAATGAATTAAATAGTGATAATGGTGTTCATATTGTCACATGATATTGCCTTATATATTATCTTGTAGCTTGTAGAAGCTCACCGCCATGACAGCCTAGGGTATCCACTTCAACGAGTCACGAACAATAAAGTGAGCCTGGGATTTTTCTAATCTCTGTTACATCTTGAGAAATGAAGGCTTTTGCATTTGCATTTGCGTTTGCGTTTTCGTTTTCGTTTTCGTTTTCGTTTTCGTTTTCGTTTTCGTTTTCATTTGCGTTTGCGTTTGCGTTTGCAATTGGTTTTCCGAAATAGTTTAATTTTTGCTATAGTTCTTGGCAATGAAAAGACTGGGACCCACCAGAGCGCTGGCAAGAAAAGGCATTTCAAAGTTTTGGGGCTTCACCATGGACTCAACAAAGTTTTGACTGTGGCTTAACATGGTGGCGCTACTGACCGAGTCCATTTGACCGCTACTAGTAGAGGTAGCAATTGAGGTGTTTGAATCAGCGCTTCTACCGCTAGTTTGACTAGGTTTGTATTTTGAGCTGCTGGTTGAACTATTGGAATGGAATCGATGCAACATTCTGACAGATTCACTTTTCGTTACTGATGCAGTATGATGTCTCTGTTGATTATGATGATGCTCTTTGGTTTCTTTTGTGATTCGATAAGTGCTTGTTGACTTTTGTGAGAAGTATCGTAATTACAGGACACACATCAGATTTTAGATTTCGTGTCCTGGACTACACCCTAAAACACGCAGTTAGAGTACGTAGTTTGCTGTTATGATTCATTTTTCCACCATTCACACTTCGTCGGAGTGAGGAGGCGTATTTGTGAAATTGCTTTTCTTAGTTTGCATGCCGGTTGCAAGTCATCGCGCGCGAAGACATCGTGCTCCAGCAACGAAACGAAATGTTGTGTCACCAGCCATTCTACCGTAGTCCGTATTGTTTAGTACCATTACGTGCTAGCCGTACTAGAGCTACTAAGTACGGGCCCCATAACGGCAAGTTATTGGCAATTTCCGTACGTCAATTTTTTCTCATTTTCCCGTCTCTATTTCCCCTCTCCCCCCATCCACACAAAAAACTACGAAGTCCGCAAATATTTCTATTCCTGGTCCTTACTAGTGGGAATATCAAATCAGTGCTTATCTCGAATATYAAGGACCACCAATAGAAATATTTTGGGACTAGCGAGAAATTAAACAATGGAAATATTTTTATTTTCGTCCATTGGATGCCTTTTTTAACTGGTTTTAACTGTAAAAATGAGCTAAAAATTTCTATTAGTATTTGTACGGGGATTGCCAATAACTTGCCATGATGGGGCCCGTACTTAGTAGCTCTAAGCCGTACATTCCTACATCTTTCGTATTTTTGATACTGGTGACTACTACTGCTTTTGCTTTACAGTACGTACGCACGGTACATAAATGATACAGTAACACTGCACTGGTGTCGTACCGAAGTAGTACTTCGTACCAGGGGTCACTACTAATACGTATCGATACATCCATACGGTAAATAAGAGTCGAATCAGTCTGTTTTCACCCGAAACCTATTGTACCTCTCAACTCAATTCCATTATATGTATCATACATACATATCATAGCAGTAGGACGAGTAACGGTAACGGTACATCGCACAAGAGTACCGGGTGTACGAGTAGTATGGTCCATCGCATGCCATCCTATCTACCGGTGCATTGTGGTTGACGGTTGATGTTTTGACGCGCGCTGTTCTTCGATTCTCTAGCGAGTTTACGACGAGCCGTCCTTTTCCAATCTCGGTTGATCACGTGCATCACCGGCATGCAACTTGTTCAGAAAAACACCCGGGACGCGAGTATCGTGAAGAAATGCAAGTTCCTACCGTTAGTTTTCCTCTTTATTTTACTACTTGCGCACAAGCACTCATCAAATGAGGCTGAAACAGAAACTCCCCAGGCGTCCTAAAACCCCAACGTAACTACTGGTGCGAAGTGCTCTTCGCTGCAATTTCAGATTTTGCTATCGAACCATCACACCGTTTCAATACCCAAAGCTTCGTCGATTACCGTTACTACTAGTAGTAGACTAGATCTGCTGAAGCCAGTACACTCCGATCCGATTACGCTCCAGTTTAGCTTAAACCGCCCAGAGACAAAAGGAAAACACCAGCAACTTGATATTTTCTATCATGGCAAAGAAGAAAGGAAATAATCCGGCGAAGACAGAAGAGGAAGAGGAGGAAAAAGAAGTTGTCGAGCCAACCGATGAAGAGTTGCGAAATCACATCCGTCGATTGATTCCGCTGGTGAATCTACAGAACACCGGTGTCAAGGCTTTCACGAAATTACTCTCAAAAGAATGCGGTGGCGCCGACCTCAAGAGCAGGGGAAAGTTCATCAAAAAGGCCCTTTCGGAAGCTATAAACGAGATGGATAACTCTTCATCTGAAGAAGAAGATGAACCGAAGAAGAAGCCCCCCCGAAAGACGGGACTCTCCGTCAAGAAAGAAATATCCCTAGAGCTCGCTAACTTTTTAGGAGTGGAAAAAGACCAGCTCATGGCCAGAACAGAAGTTGTAAAGGGCATGTGGGATTATATCAAGAAGAATGAACTGCAAAATCCTGATAACAAAAAGGAGATATTTTTGGATAAGAAGATGCAGAAGGTGTTTGGTTGTAAATCCTTTACAATGTTTACCATGAACAAGTACCTGGGCGCGCACATTCATCCTTTCAAACCAGTTGATCTCACCACTAGCGCCAAAAAGAAACCTGCTGTTGGCTCCCGGAAAAGGAAAAAGAAAGGCGACAGCGATGATGTGGGTGGAAAAAAAAAACGCAAGCCTAAAAAGCCGGGTCTTCAGCCTCCCTACCGGCTCTCGAACGAACTCGCCGAAATTGTTGGGACCCAAATCTTGCCTCGGCCCCAGGTTGTCAAGGCGATCTGGGCTCACATCAAAAAACACGATTTGCAAAACTCAGAAGACAAGCGCGAAATTCTGTGCGACGAAAAGCTCAAGGCAGTCATGGGTGGAGAAGACAGAGTCACTATGTTCAGCATGAACCGGTACATTACAGACCATTTGCTGGAAAAACTCGATCGGTCTGAATATAACCATGATGAAATCGAAGCAGAATTGGCAGCACGGGAAGAAGGTTCTGATGAAGAAAGCGAATGAACGAGTACATGCCCGACTATGACGTTGATGACCAATCATATGATCTTTTTGTCTTTGTCAGCGAATGAGTCGTCAAACGCAACGTTTGTGTGCAAGCGCAGAGGGGAGCGCTCTCATAATTGTTTTGCACTTTCTGCAAATTAAACATGTTTTATGTACAGTATAATTAGCTTGAATTCATTGTTGTTCGCGTCATCAAAAAGATGACCATATAGCAGGAGGGAATTGATTAAGCCTTGTCGATTTTGGCCTTTTCTGATCGATGTTCGGTCTTGCTTCATCCCAGGAAAGTTGTTTCAACCAACCAACTACACTTCCTTGCAAAACAAAAAATAGCGGCAGTTTTCAGTTGATTTCTCCTCTTATCGTCATCTCGGCCTAGTAATTTGTAGATTTGTAAAACAGCTCCTTGTTGAAGCGCTGTTTTAAAAGGAACAGAAATGGTAGCAGCGAGAAAATAAGACATGCATGCAAACCCCTTAGCTTGATCTACACCATGCCAATCGACTGGAGAAGATCAGCATGGTTCTTAGATAATTTGTTGGTACGAAGTTTTCTCTTTTGGTCTCGAATCCAGTAGCCTAGCTGTTGGAGATCTGCGTCATTGTTACTCCATGGAACTACAATTGATCCATTGTTCTGCTCTTTAAAGGTAGCAAGCTGTTTGTACATGTCCATCCAATTCTTGGTGCTAGGATTCTTTTTCATCTTCTTTTTCTGAGCCTTTTCTTTCGCCATTCGTCGAAAGCGTCGATCAGAAAGAACCTTCTTCTTGTTCGATCTAGGTGATTTCAGCTTCGAAGACTTTTTGGATCGTAGCGATTTCAGCTTCAAAGACTTATTGGACGTCGGCGATTCCAACTTTTTTCTCTTTGGTTGCAAATCACTCGACGAGCCCTTGCGATTGATACATCCATCATCACTCTCTGGACAATAAGAAATGTCGTGAGAAACCTTTCTCTTGAGCTTTCGACTTGTTTCAATGCTCAGCGTGGCCTCGCGGAAAATAACATTAGTAGCAAGTGGGTATGGTTTCGGGGTTACAACATGGGGAGCTTCTGTTGCTGAGACAGTAGTGGGGACAGGGGATATAGATCGGTCAGTTTTGTTGGAGGTACTAGAAGTAGTTCGAAAAAGCGATGTTGGCAGTCTTAGTTCTTCTTCCTTGTAAATTGCATCACGAGGCATGGGGATCTGGTGAATTTTTCGTTCGACACAGCTTATGGTTTCATTGGATTCGATTTTATTGCCATCGTCAACTTGACCAGCACAGAGAACTCTATCTTCACGGTTTCCAGTATCTAAGGAGTTTTTTGGAATTGCAGGCTGTTTTGAGCACGAAGGTTTAAGGAAGGATTCTTGGTCCGATGATCTAGTAGCATATATTATCCATGGTGAGAGGGCAATGCTCATCATAGCCAACAGGGAGGAGGTGGCTGCAAGGGCAATGACGAGGAAGTCCGAGAGGTCGCTAGGGATCACTAATCGATAAAGCATTATAAAGGGATGTTTGTTGTCATCAAAGCCAATGTTACATTGATCTCATGGCAGATAATGGATTTCGACATGAAAATAACCTCTCCTCCGATCAGGATAGAAGCACAGTTTTTCTAAGATCAGGTAAAGTTTTTGTTGATAACTGAGAAGAAAGCTGTACTGATCGCATACGTAGAGAGTCTACTGTATGGGCCAGTCGGAACAATAACGGTCACAATTTTTTCTTACCGTTACCTCAATACAGCTTTTTACAATAAGGCAATATTGTAAATCGAGCACGCGAAGAAATTACGAGTACGTACCACAGTAACGTATTTTTCTAAAATCGTGTGGTGACGATCTATTAGTAGGATTACTGGTCACTCCTACCTGTCCCGTTGTACCTAGTACTTCAGTACGTAGAACTTCGTTGTTCATCCTTATTTTTAATTTTACTCTACCTGGTCACCAAACTCATCGTTCAAACTTGAAAATAATTATTCTAAAAATAGTGCCCGGCGGAGCGAGAATGATGGTTGCCATCTTACCGAAACACGGGGAAAAGTTGCTAACAACCTTCATCATATTTTCAGTACTAGTTGTACTGCAGTCTCGAGCATTAAGTGTTGTTGACAATCACGCATCGGCTAAGCTTGCTCGCAAACTTAGTAGTACGAGGCAAGAAGGCAATAGGAATGAATTTTCTCGGCGGGACTTCCTGGTCGTCGGAGTATGCAGCGCTTCATCGTCTACTCTTCTCTTGACGAAACCTGCGGGAGCCGCTGATGGCATTCCAAAAAGTGACGGAGACACCCGTGATGCACTCCTGTGTCACCCTAGCAAGGAGCAAATGGAAAGATTATCCGAGACTCGTGCCCAAATTGATATGGCTGTCCAGGCAAGCTCCGTTCAGGCGTTTCAATCGGCATTCGAGCTTGTCAACGATCCCTTACTAGATGCGTCCGCACTCTCAAGTTTATTAGAAAACCTATCGTGCGAAAACAATCCCTCTCTTTCTAAACGGTTCGCAGAGAAAGGAATCATTTCGGAATTTTTGCTAACGGTAGCGAAGATGCAAGAAACACTTGGCAGCGGGAGCTCTAAGCTGACTACCGAGGATGCCATGACTGTGATGCGCTATGGAACAAGCGCTCGATCTACGTTGGACTCTTTTTTCTCTTTGTATCCACCTTAGACTCTATTATTCTCTTCCTAAGAGTTGAATAGAGAATTTACAGAAGCAATAGGTATCTCATCTGCTTGCTGAACGGAGCGAATCGACAGTTTTTGGAGCTGAATACCTGCATCAATTATCGACGACAGATTTTAAGAGAGAGAGAGAGAGAGAGAGATATTTTAAAAAAGTAAAAAGCAACTAAAACTTGCTCGATGGATGATCTGCTTTGTGCTTTTTGAACGGCGTGACTAAAAATTCCGACATGGTCAGTCAAACCTGTTGCAGGAAAGCTCCACAAACAACAATCCATACAACTATGCCGTGTTGCGTTAAAGGGGAGCATAAGCAGCATATGGCTGACTTCAAGTGGACAGACTACGAGATTCGCCCGTTTGAACATCTGAGAATGACGAAGGCTTCTTTTCTACTACTGTAGACGTCACTATCGACGTCCTCTTGATTGATTTGTCCAGTCGATGATAAACTGTGTCAAGAACGAACCTCACTGCTGAATCTGCTGTCAGCCAGTGCCAATTAATCGAGAACAGTGTCACTACAAAGAGATGACGCGACAAAGAACTGCCGGTAGTTGTTGATGTCTCATTACGAAATTCTCTGTATGGTAGTACAATCATAACGCAAATACTGATACTGACACGAAGCGCACTTTGAAAACAAAGACTATAATTCGTCTATGATTTCATGTGGCACATACATACATAGATTCTAGATGCAATTGGCTGCTTGTTCAAATGCTATGCACGTGCGTTACACTTCACAAATAGAATTAACGATTGCTTTCAAAAACCATTACTTTGTATGAACCATTTTAATATCGGAACTTGTACACTATGGTAGGGTTCGTATTTTGGATCTAAGCAGTTCTTCTTAAAAGAAGTAGACACCAATCCCTTCATTGATTATAATCTGACATGAACATCAGAAGGTTCTGTACGGTACTTTCACCCTTCTTTGAAGTATTTACGTAAATTTTTTGAATCTATTTGTCACGTTCCCGCTTTCCCGTTTTCTGATTGCGGAAGGAAAAGAAAAATCGATCACAAAAGCTGATGCCGAAGAACAAGAAAAATACGATTACGTAGCATTTCTACTTATGCAAGAAACAGTGGTGTTCTCACTTGTTGACACAGGCGAAGAAGTGCATAACGGACGAACAATGCCGTACGATTTGATACAGTAATGTGCTACTCGTACTTCGTTCTACATGAACGATGGTGTCAGATGGCTTCACAGAAGGCAAACGAGAATCTGTAAAAATTCCGCCTTTCCTCGCCTATGAAGTTTTTGTCGAAGTTCATGACATCGTATTCCTTCTCTACGGGAACGAGGATTAAAAATAATTGTTTTCTTTCGGTCAAAAATCTTTCTGTCACAACCTTAAAAAAGAATACGAAATAATCAAACAAAATAAATCTTCTCTATTGATCCGTCAATAATCATCAGAAACAAGTCATAAACAAGGCACCAACATGTCGGATTCTGCACCACCAGAAGACACAGCTACACCGGCTGGTACGAACGAAGTCACCAAGGAGGGACGCTTCGCCCTGAAGCTCGACAAACCCGAAGAGCGCGGAGAATGGTCTTCTCGCCTCGCCTTTTACATGGCCACCATCGGCGCAGCCGTAGGATTTGGAAATGTATGGAGATTCCCCGGTCTTGCCGTCAAATACGGGGGGGGTGCTTTCTTCATCCCCTACGTCATGGCCCTTTTCTTGTTGGGAATCCCTCTTGCCATCCTGGAAATTGGATTTGGACAGTACTTTCAAACCGGTGACATTGGAGTCTTTGGAACATTCCATCCTCGATTGAGAGGAGTTGGGTAAGACGCGTGGTCCAAAAACAATTGTCTCGGGATTTGCCCTTCTCTATGGTTTCTCACCACTCTTCTTGCTCGTTCATTCATTCGTTTGTTGAATGTACGATCAGGCTTGCTTCTGTTGGATGCGGATTCATGCTCGACACCTACTACGTCGTCTTGATTGCGTGGGTAGCGAACGCTTTTTTTTCCTCGTGGGATGAAGATGCGCCCTGGGGAAACCCCGGGTTGTCTGGCAAAGAAGCCACCGACTACTTTTTCCAGGAGATCATCGGAATGTCAACGGTAACGGACAGCGGTCACCCCACCCGTTTGGTCGGACGCAACGTTGGCTTCGCTTTTCTATCCTGGTTCATAATCTTTTTGTGCGTCGCCTGGGGTGTCAAGTGGACGGGACGCATTGCCTACATCACCATGGGACTTCCAGTTATTCTTCTTTTTGTCTTCCTCGGCAAGGCTCTGACGCTGGAGGGAGCCTCCGATGGTGTCAAGGAGTACATTGGAATCTGGGACGTTTCGGTTTTGACCAGCCAGGGAGAAGTTTGGAGCGTGGCCTGTAGCCAGATTTTCTTCTCGATTGGATTGACGTTTGGTATCCTGACAGCCTTTGGAAGTCACTGCCCTCGCTCGGAACCCGCTGCAGCCAATGCTACCGTCGTGAGTCTGGCAAACTCTTTGTTTTCCTTTATTTCTGGTTTTGCTGTCTTTGCCGCTCTTGGACACCTTGCCTTTTTGGAAAACAAGCAACCCACTGACCTGGAATATTCGGGGTTTGGCCTCGTGTTTGGCACTTGGCCAGTCGTTTTCAACACGTTGCCAGGGGGCATCCACTGGGTCCGTTTGATCTTTTTCAATTTGTTCTTGCTGGGAATTGATTCTGCCTTTGCCTTTATGGAAGCCTTCATTACTGTCTTGCAAGATACCAGTACGTAATGAGAATCACCCGTGAAACGATTGCAATCGTAATATGGATGAAACCTTGATATGTGTTTGGGTACTTTTCTTCGATGTCTTTATCTAACAGTTGATAATCTTTCTTTTTCAACATTACGTATCTGATACCATGACGGCAACTGCAAACAGTCTTTTTCGAAAAGGTTCCCCGCTTCTGGATTGCAGCAGGTGTATCAATCATTGGATTCTTGTTCTCTTTGATGTACTGTACCGATGCCGGCCTATCCTTCTTGGACGTGATCGACTTCTATATCAACTTTGTTATGATCTTGGTCGGATTCTTCGAAGCCTTTGGAAGTGCATGGGCATACGATTTTCCCGGACAACTTGAACGCCAAACTCCTGCCGTGGTGTATTCGTTCTGGACGGCCAATTTTGGTGCTGTTGTGCTTGGTTGCATCTTGTGGTTCTCTCTCGATCCCGCGGTCGCCGTCTGGGCCGGTTTTGTTGGTTTCTTCGGTTGGTACTTTACCTTTGTGGGAGTCACCCATTTCTACATTACGAAGGTGCTTGCAAACGACACGGAAGGCAAGTGGACGATGAAGAGCCTTTGGTGGGATGTCTACTTTGGTAACATTCTCTCCCTCCGCGACCGAATGCAGGAAGTTATTGGATGGGTCCCCTTCCTTTGGTGCGTATTGATGAAGCACTTCATCCCCCATCTTCTGATTATTCTATTTATCAATCTGGCTACATCCGAGACCAATGAAGGCGAAGCCCTGCTTGGAAATTATGGAGGGTACGCAAACCTTCCATACCAAGTTTTGGGAATTTTGGTCGTCGCATTTACTCTAGTCCTTTTCGCGGGCGGCCTTGTTTTTCCGAATCTCTATGCCCCGCTTGCATTGCCTCAAAACGCCGAAGCCAAGATGGAACTAGAGAAATACTCGGGACCTGCTACCGACGAAGGAATCTCTGAGAAGGACAAGGAAGAAGGAGTTGTCGTCGAAGAGCAGCACCCCGAAAACACAAAGGAGCAAGAATCGGATGCTCAATCTGTTGAAAAAGAAGCTTGAGAGCACTCTATCGTTTTCTTATCATCTCGCCTCTATCACACATTTTTCACGGTGAGCGAGAATGTTCGATGGCCTTTAGGTCTGTTGTTATCTGTTGACGATTCTGAAAGTAATGATTGACAGTGGGTCTCTCCTTCCAGCACGTATACAGGAAAGGGTAGTTTCAGAAACAACATGGTTGATACCATCCTCGAACTATCTATTTGTTGCATGATTTTAGTTTTTTAAAGTTGAATTTAGTAATTCTATTAGTTATATATCATTTGAATGACATTAAACACAATGATAACTCCTGTACTAACTAGTAGTCTTTTCCGTAGTACGGTACGAGGAGTTTTCTTCCAGAAAAAGATCAAAAGAACTGCTAGTACCGGTACTCCTACTGTCTCTCAAAAACAGACCTCATTTCTTGCTACAATACCCTAGTAAGACTGCTATTATTTTTTCTGGAAAACGTAATCAATCGATGGATCAATAGATGTACCGTGCGTACCGGACGACACAAGAACGCTCGGATGCCGCGTGGAACAAAAAAACAAGGAAACTCGAGTTTCTGTCAACATCAAAAACGAAGGATTTGGTTTTCGGTTTTCTTGTTTTGCTTTTCCCTGTCTTCCGTAAACCCAATGGAAAGAGCAGCACAGAACACACAGAGCAGCAATCCGAGGCCTATTGTTGTCAAGAAGTACCACKGGAATCGGACATTGCATCGTCCCGGACAACAACACCAAACCACAACAAACCACAGCAGAGCAGCAGCAGCAGCCACAAAACAAAACAAAAACGCGTCGAACGAAACAAAGGATGGCCGCGATGCAAAGAATGTGCCAACAGCGAAAGCAGCAGCAGCAGCAGCAGCAGCAGCAACCCGTTCGAACCACCAAGGGGACGCCGTTTCTCGGAAGAAGCGTCCTCGGATCGACATTCTTCATGGCCGTGGTGTTTGTCGTTTCCCGGACGGTCCCAACGGCCCTCGGGTTTTCTTCCCGGGCCCCCCAACTCTGCCCGCGGTGCGCCGCCACCGCCCTGCACGCAACAGCAGGGGCGCGGTACCCCCCCATGTCCCGGGACGAGGTCCAGGCCGCCCTGGACGCCGTTCCGGTCTTTGCCGTCACGGAGCCCAACCAGGAGGGCCTCGTCCTGCTGAAAGAAAAGGGGAATCCCCGGGACATTGCCTACTTTTTCTTTTCGCCGCAGGCCGCCAACACCGTCTTTTCGCCCCTCCGAAAAAAGGAAAACGAGAGCAGCGGAGCGGGCGAGTGGAGCGTGTCGGCGTATCCCCTGGGCCTGGTGTGGTTCGAGCTCATCAACGAACCGGAGGAGGGCGTCGAGTACCGGTTGCTCCCGGAGCCGGAGGACCTGATCGGGGCGCAGAACCTGCTGCAGCAGCAGCAAAAGCAGTCGAACAAGGTCGATCCCAGGCTGAAGGACCTCTTCCAGAGTCCCTTCAACGAGGTCCCCGTCTTCGTGGACCAGCTTCTCCGGGTGACGTCGCAGGAAGGGGACGACCAGAGGGAACGGGTTCCGCTGTACCTCGGCCTGAGGGACCTGATGGACGCGGTGAACCAGGCCACGAAGGCCACATCGGGGGAATACCAGGCCGCGATAACCGGCGTCAACCTGAGGGACCTAATCGACGAGATGATGAGCGAGACCGGGAACGACTACCGGAGGGCAATATTTGTTCCGCCCTCGGCCAAGCCGGAGGCCGGAGAACCCGAGGGCAAGGAAGCGGCTCCCCCTGCTGCGGCGTCGTCGTCGTCCCCGGAGAGCGGCATGGATGACGACCTGGACGATTTCCAAAAGATCGTTGAGGGAGGGCGACCGTCCTTCAAGGCAACGAACGACGGACCCATCAACACCCCTACCGCATCCGACGACTTGTGGGCATAGGTAGACAAGGCTCGGATAATGGTAATGGTTTTTATGGTTGTGGTTATGACTTGATTTGATTTGGTTTGATTTGATTTCATATGATTTTTTACAGTTTATGTTACTCGTCAATGGTCGGTTCGAGACCGAGGCACTTCCCGGACTCGGTGTGGGTGTGTCGTGGCGGGTTAGGTTGGGTTGGGTTGCCCTCCGTGGCACAGCGGTCTTTCCTGCCTGCCTCTTGCTGCTCGGGCATCACTCGTTGGGGCCACTGGAAATGCTGCTAATGTCCCGTGCGTGGCTGGCCGCTCCCTTTCGGACCGTGTGGTTGTTTCCGTAGCCGTAGAGTTCGTTGGCGAAGCGTGCGTCGTCGAACCAGCAGCGATCCGCCGACGACGCCTGCTGGCCCGACTTGTTGTTGCTGTTGCCCGCCTTGCCCTTTTTGCCGCCGCTCTTGGGCTTGTCCTGGAACTTGGCCTTGACCAGGGCAAAAAAGGCGTCCTTGGTCAGGAGGGAATCGCTCCCCGCCTGGTGCTCCGCCCCGAGCCGCTGGCAGCCCAGGTCGTCGGCCAGGCGCTGCAGGCCGCCCATGAAGCGGTGTCCGTCGCAGAGGCTGGTCATGTACTTGATGTCGTATATCGTGGGAAAGTAGATCCGGAGAAGCTCGAAAAAGCCCTTCTCGTCGGCCGGCAGCTCCTTGGTCGTCAGGATCTTGAGCAGGTAGGCAAAGTCGTATCCCGCGTGGTAGGTCACCCACTTGACGCGGTCGTCGAGGACCAGTCCCGAGACCATCAGCAATTCCCCAAACAACTGCGGATCGATGCCCCGGGTGGCGTGGTCCGTGAAGCTGATCCCGGAGTGCACCAGCAGGTCGATCGAGTCCTGCGCAAACATGTCCCCGTCCAGATCAAAGGCAAAATTGAACTGCCAGCAGGGGCATTCCTTGCAGAGGTTTCCCTTTTCGTCCGAGAAACTCAGGCCGAGCTGGATGATTTTGAGCAGATCGACGTTGACCTTGAGCGATTTGTAGTGGTAGTCCGACGTGTAGGATTCCGTGACGGGCTTGGCCACCACACCGGGGAATTCCGTGTCCATCGAAACGTAGGGATACTTTTCGACGAGCGACCGAATCACGCGCATTTCTTCCTCGACGTTTTCGGCCCAGACATTGCGGATCTCCAGCGTCTCGCTAGAGGAGTTGTTTGCGTTGTCAAATGATTTACGAACAGGTGTAACAGATGCGGTTGTGCAAGGTTGCGGATGCGTTTTGGACCGATCGGGGATCAGAGAAAGAAGAATATGAGAACAAGAAAAGGACAATGCATGCGAGTATGGATTCGATTCGATTGGATTGGATTGGAGGGGAATAACCTCAGCTACAAGACTCTACGGAACAACGGCGTTTGCCGTCCCGTTGCGTCGTTTGTTTCGTTTTCTACAGATCCATATACAGATACATATAAATATACAGATACAGATACGTATGCAGAAACAGACACCGCACTCACCCGTTGTGCTCAAAGGTGTGCTTGGCCACCGCGTTCGAGTGGGCCGTGTTGGGGTTCGTGGGGTACTGTATGCGCCGGCGGACCCCGCCCGGCGTGGAAATCCCCCGGTTCGGGTTGTTGTTGTGGCTGTACGAGGGGGAGGTCGACCTCGACCTCGACCCGTAGGCGTTCGGCGGGGGGATCGGGGACTGCGAGTGGTCCCGCGCCAGGATCCGGTTCGGATTGAAGGGCGGGGACTGGGAGGACAGCTTGGTCGCTGCCGCCGCCATGCTGTCTCGCTTCGTTTCGTTTCGTTTCGCTTCGTCTAGCCTAGCCTAGCCTAACCTCTCTAGTCCAGTATCGTCTGGTCTCGCGCAAATGGGTGTCTCTATGTCTTCGCCTCGCGGGATTTGCTCGATTTCTCCAAGGTGTTTCTGTTTCTGCGGATTTTTTTGCGTGCCGTTTGTTTGCAACGGTCGTTCGTTTGCCGGACTGCTTCCTTCTTTCGTCTTGCGAGCAACCAAGGCCTTGCTGGTTGGTTGTGCTGTGCTGGGCTATAGCTGCACTCTGCTGCCGTCTTCTGGTTCCTTCCTCGCAGACACCAATTCGAACGGCTTCAGGTGCGAGGATCGTCGGGTGATACCGGTACAGCTAGAGCACCGCACCGTCGAGGCAATCGTGCGTGAGGTAGCAACGGTATCGTAAGTAGTACCGTACCCTACTCGTACGATACCTTCCCGGAGGTGGCAACCTAAATGTCTTCCCTTCCAGGACGACGGCCGAAGTGACAGCCAGGTTGGTGCCGGTCGCTGTACGGCACGTACCATGCGGCTTTCGTACACACTACATTGCACTCTACCGGCCGGTACACTACGAATGCTCTAAACGTACCCTAGCTACGCTACGCTACAAGTACGAAGAGTCGTACTGAAGGTACAGTACTCGTACGTTACCGTGAGTACGGGGGTTGTCGTACCGTACGAGTCGTTGTCTAACCAGCAGTAACGGTACGTACGAGTACCGGTACTGCGGTCGATCGATGAGAACTTTTGGCATGTCTGTTCGTTTTGTTTCTCGCCAGAATTTTGTTCGCTGGGTTGTGATCGTGAGGCCATACCACAATCACGAGTAATTAGTGAATAACCTCACTCGTTGTTATCGTACTACGGTACGTACGGTACTGTTGGAAATGGTAGTAGTACTACGGTGCCATTACTGTTGACAGCAGCAACACAAAATTTGAGACCGAAAAAACGAAAAGAGCCATTTGTTACCAGTACGTACTACTAATCCCAAAAAATATGTCTCGATAGACGATAGACTGTTTGACTGACCAATACAGGTACGTACCAACCGGACGGTACGTACATAAGAAAGCGAGTCTTCTTGATCTGAATGATAATTGATCACTTCTAGTACGTCAGACTGTACGTGGTACTTTCTATTCGACGATCCGATCTTACGTACTTTCTATTCGACAACCAAAATAGTGCCCTTAGGTCACATCGGATCGATATTTTTCTTAATGCTTTTCACCTTAATAAGTAGCGCTGTTTCTTTGATGCCTTGACATTTCAATACGCTGTGATAAATTTTGTGTTCTGGTATTGTTTGAGTACAAAAGTAGATGACCTATCGATATTTTTCTTAATGCTCTTCCACCTTCATAAGTAGCGCTGTTTCTTTGACACGGATAGAAATCAACCTTCTTGCCTTGACATTTCAATACGCTACCATCTGCTCAGCAACTAAAGCCAGGAATGCCGTGTGGCTTTGAGTTGGATAGTAATTAACCGTCTTGCCTTAACTTCTAAAGAATTCATCGGAGGAAGAAGCATATGATAAATTTTGTGTTCTAGTATTGTCAGAGTACAAGAGTAAAATAAGTAAAACTAGCAACGGTTGTCATTTCTTTAAGACGAAAATACAATAGATTTAATGTCATCCCTAAAGAAGGATCGCGATTGAGCACCCCTAGATTTTCAACGACCGCCACGTCAAGGGCTATAAAGTTTCCCTTGAGACAAGAATCAGAAACGGTTAATTAAATCTGGCCTGCGTCATCGTCAATCAAAAGAGAACCTACCTATTCGGTTTTATCAATGTTTTTGTTTCTTTTTAGAGTTTTCAAGTTCCAGAAGTTCCGTTACTACAGTGTTGTTCGCTAATTTTTCGTTTTGGTTTTGAATTGAACCTGAATTTTACAGATTTCCCATTCAAGTGCTAGGAAACCCGTATGAAGAAACTCGTTCTGAGAGGTTCCTGTTCCAGATATCTTCTCCTTTCATAAAATTTCTGTGAAATGAATGGCAAGAAGACAATGTCAACGACTGGAACAAAAAACAAAAGAAAGGAATATCGCACGAAAGTGATATCTTTTCACAACCACAGAAAGTCTCTCATTACCTATGAAGCATTTGTGTGGATTGTCTTCGGGATCACGACGACCCTTGCGATCATCGATCGCTTCACAACCAATTTCTGGCCTCGACAGATGTTTTCGATCGGACAGGGTTCTGCCGGCACCGATCGACTCGGTAGGTCCAATGGAAGTCGTGCTGCGTCAGATAAAAATTGCATCAATTACTAACACCATTGATATTTGTTTCGCCAATTTTTCCCGCACCACATCAGTTGGTTTCAAGCCAGGTCCTTGGTCCGTCGTTGCCTACGATGTCATCGCAAGGATCAGTGGACGGTTCTCTATCTGTGCGTATAACCTGCTCCTGATTACGCGGCTGCGCTGCCTAGAACACTGCATTCTCTGTTCAAAGTGGGTGAACAGAATGATCGACTGCTCCAACATTATCAAGGCCAACCTACGTCTACACAAATGGAACGGTATTGCACTTTGTGTTCTAACGTTTATCCACGTGTGGAGCATCTTGTTTCCGTGCGTCTTCCATGGATACACAGCCAAGGTCATACGTGGTACCTTTGAGTGGCCCCTATCGGAACGCCCCCCTCCAGGTTTCAAGGATGCCGACGCGGTAAACAAACAAATGGGTCTAGAGATCGATGATGTCTGGCGGATGGTTGAAATGACTGTCATGTTCTGCATCTTGTTACCGTTGAGTGTCCGCTGGTTTTCGACGCGCTGGCACATCGGAATGCCCCTGCATAGGCTCATCAATGTTCTATACTTTGTAGACATTGTCCGACGACACACCCATCCACATTCGTGGGTTCTCAACACCCCCATATTCTGCGCCTGGGTTTTCGATAAGTTTTGGATGTGGTATTCTAATCGTCGGAAAGGACCCGAGGTGCATCGAACCTATTTAGGTGAGTACCGTCTGCCTTCCCCCTTGCGGGCGAAGGAAGAGTTGAGCATTCCGTCTCGGTTGGAAACCGTCACAGGCGCCTCTTCACTTGTTTCTCTCTCACAAACAACATTTGCCCTTTTAAATTACTCGTTTTTCAGGAGAGAACTACATGGTTCTGTATTGGAAGCACTGCGAAACCAAGTTAGGTTCCTACGACGCTCTGGATACCCACCCGATTCTCTCCCCCGACTACTTCCTTCGACTCGACGATTCTTCTTTCTTCGAGAGCGCGCACGTCTTCACGTGCTTCGAGAACCGGACAAACACCTCCATCGATCGAAGCAGCGCAGGTTTGGAACCATTCGAGTGGACGGCCGGATGTGTCGTTCGTGTCTTTCGCAAGAAACGAAAACCTCGCCTCGGCGCCAAGGATCCTATTTCGCACACCGCGCGAATGTTTGACGTCCCTAAGGAGAACCTCGATGTTACAGCCTGGGGACCATACCACAGTGAGATGTCCGCGCACATCAAGGAATCTCTGCTGCGCAAGGATGACCGGCAAACGGTACTGATCGGTACCGGATCTGGAGTCGGATACGTTTTGGATGTCCTTCAGTGGAAGAAAGAATATGCACCAAAGAGACAGATCAAGATACTTTTCAGCACACGCGACGCTGAGCTTTTCAAATGGGTTAAGGACACAATTGAGCCATTTGCCATTACCCCAGAGATTACCATCCACCTGGCCTTCACCGGGACGCACATTGACCTCGAGGAAGATCGCATCGTCGCCAACAAGTGCGAAAAGATCGAATTCGACTTCGTGAACGAAAACGAGGAAATCGAATCCGTCAATACTTCAGTTAACGAGTCACCCACTACAGAACCCGTGAACGAAAACAAGGAAATGGAAACAATCACTGGATCCAATGACGAATCTGCCACTACAGTTAACGAGTCACCCACTACAGAACCCGTGAACGAAAACAAGGAAATGGAAACAGTCACTGGATCCAATGACGAATCTGCCACTTCATACCCCCTGAATGACACCAAGGAAAGTGAATCCATCAATGGATCCGGTAACGATCCAGCCACTAGAAACATCCTGAATGTAAATGAGGAAAGTGAATCCGTTCATGGATCCGATAGCAAAACAGCCACAACAGACCTCCTGAATGTAAACGAGGAAAGTGAATCCGTCAATGGATCTCATAACAAATCAGCCACTATGATCCTCGTAAATGAAAACAGGGAAATCGAATCCGATGACGAATCAGACACTACATATTACACTACTATGTCGAGACGAAGCTGCCTCACTACAGTATCGGGACAAAGCTGCCTCACTACAGTATCGGGACGAAGTTCCCAGTCCTCCCCCATCCAGAACGTGATAATTAGTTACTGGCATCATGATTTTGACAAAGAGATCGAGGAGGAATCCATCGTATTTTCTCAAGGAAGCCAAGGACTAAACGAACATGTGGCTAAAATTTGCGCTGGGAAGAAAGCCAAGTTTTACGGAGGACTCCAGTCCACCGAGCGCTTCGAGATGTTTGACGCCCTCATCGAATCAAGCCTCCGATCACTCAATTCGTTGAGGACTTCGATAAGGGGATCGAGCGTTCGATCGCTTACAGCGATGAGGCGCAGCGTGAAAACCATCAGACGTTCTTTTCAGGCCTAAAGAGTCTGAGATGTATGGATAAAATTTAATTGTCAGAAAGGATCTACAGGACCCGAAGCCAAGATGGGTACGAGTGCCACAATGTGTTGAGATACTAATGAGGAAGCGAGGTAGCGGACAGAATCTAAGCAGGTACACGTGGTTTTATTTTGTGGGATATGGTCATTCGTTTAGTAGTGCAAAAAGTGTTTGTGTCTCAAAGCTTTTCGGATCTAGTTTCTCTAGTCAGTCAAAAAAAGAAAATTCACAGCAACAGCCAGGCACTAGAAACTACATAACATACAATATTATATATATACTACTTCTACTGCAGCTAGTACGGTACTACTCATAGAAACTACAGCAGTTTTGGATGTTTAATTTTGGTGCTGCTACATACGATTAAAAAAGCATGAAAGTTTTTGAACAGGTTGAAGTCCCTTAAATAGTAGTCTTACTAAACTCTGGTGATTCTTGTTCTCATTGACGTCATTGTAAGACTATTGATACTGGTATAATAGAAGTAGATGTAGTACTTTCCTCCTCCAACAGATCAAAAAACACGCAATCTCTTATTATAACAACCGGCACGACACTTCGTCCGTCCATTGTATATCGCCTTTTAAGGACGCTACGGTGCCAAGTCATCACTGATGGTAGGACTATTTGGTTACATATTATGTTGCTACTATTGCCGTCTACTCGTCGTCGAGCTCCTCTTCTCAACTCACATCTGGTGATAGGTTGGATGATGAATATTGTACGAGCCATCTGGATGTTGTTGTTGTTGTTGTTGTTGTTGCTGCTGCTGCTGCTGCTGTTGTTGTTGTTGCTGCTGCTGCTGTGGTTGTTGTTGCTGTTGTTGTTGCTGTTGCTGTTGTTGTTGCTGCTGTTGCTGGCGCTGATGGTGTGGATACTGTTGTGGATGGTGCCGAAGCTGATTGTTGTTGGGTTGTTGGATGTGGGGATTGTGCAGATGCTGAAGCGAATGTTGATCGAACGACGGCGCAAATGAAAAGGTATGGCGCTGCTGATGTTGTTGTGAATGGCCATTGTTGTTGGTGGTGGTCCCATAATGCAAAGGCAGTAGCCTGCGGTTATCGCTGAGGTCTTGTGGGTGCCGGTTTGTGTCGAGAAATATGGAACCAGAATCGGCATTGCCTTCGTCGACCAAGTGATGGCCCAGGGTGCTGTTGACCGCCACCACATCAAGCAGTTTCTGGCGGCTTTTCCGCGAGCTGCTACAACTTTCTTTTCCGTTCCTGTTGTTGTTACTATTGTTGTTGGTAGATGACGATGGCCTCGGTCGTTTTCGCTTCAAGAATTTCTTTTCATCGTACTTTGCCTGTAGGCGATCGGTGTCTGCTTCCTGTGCCCATTGCTTCGTCCAGAAGGATTCGGCCTGGCGGGTCATTTCCTTTTCCATCTCGAGGGTTCTCGCCAAGAGATAGTCGCGTTGTTTCTCGAAAATAGTATATGGACCCTCTTCGAGCTTTGTGTACTCCAGACACCAGGCGGGAAGCATATCGGTGGTTTTCGCGACGTCGTTTTTGCGGGCCACGTATTCCTTCACAGTGGCCTCTTGCAAAAACGCTTCGGGGGAGTATGTCGGAGGCGGCACTCCCTTCMATTCTTTAGACGTTAGAGGGTCCCTGAAGACGGAAGAGGAGCGAAAGTCCACCACCCTCCAGGAACCGTCTGGAAGCGCCACGCGGTGCTCCGGATGAAAGTGCCACGGGGCCAATCGCAAGACAGATTCGGAGTTTTTCTTTTTGCTGATTTCGATGTCGAGAGTGTCGTTGTTGCTCCAGATCTCTTGCTGCAGCTCTTTTGGAAGCTTGTTGGCATCGACTCGGACCATTGTTGGGGAGTAGCCAAGCCCAACACAGGTTTCGTTTCCACACGAACACGGTTCCAATCTTCTTATCGTAAAAAGATCCGGGGATTCCTGTTGCTTTGATTTCCGTGCGTCGCTTTTCGCACCATTCGAATTAGTTGTCGTCACATACGGTCTTGTGTAAATATCCCCCATCAACAAATATCCCCGTCGTTTGAATTTGCTCCCATACATTTTCTGGGGAGCAAAGTAGAACCCATGACGGCAGCAAGATCCAGAGTTCCTGGCAAGTGCGGGATAGATGCAATCATCTCGCTTGCATTTGACAAGAGGGGCCTCGAGATTTGCCGTTCGCAACCAATCACAGGCCATCTTAAGTCCGGTCGCCTCGCTCTCGCAACTTTCGCGAAATCCGAGGGCATCCGCAAGCTGTGTGCAGGTTTCCAAGCTTCGAAAGCCCCAATGGGTGCTTCTTGGTGGTGCCCTGAAACCTCCTTTTTCCTCTTTCTTGTTCGTATCGCCCGGCGAGGATTTCGAATCGGCCTCAGCCTTCTTGCTTTGCACATACCGAAAGCGTTCGTTAGAAGTGTTTGCGTGCAGGTAATGACCAAACAGAGCTTTCTTTAGATTATGCTGCTTTTCGGACTTCAATTGCCTCCAGTAATTGACGAAGGCTAGCAGCAATGGATGATGTGGGTCATCGCTATCCGTTTCACACAAGAGAGCCATCGGAAATTGGAGTTTTCCTTTTCCCTTGAGAAGAGGGAAATGTTGTGTGTCCCTGGCAAGGCGTTTCCTCTGTTCGAAGAGCGACGTTTTTTCATCCTTCCCCTCTTCTTTTTTACCGTAATAGCTGGGAACTTCCGAATAGGGGTAGGTACGGAGCTTGGCCATATCGGCGGTATTTTCACGAAAGAAGTCGACATTGCGAACCAACTGTTTAGCGTGTTTCCTGAGATATCGAGCTATTTTTGCGGTCAATTCCTCGGGACTTAGTTTTGACCTTTGGGTTTTGCTTGTTTTTCCTGCGTCCGGGTTGTCCTTATCTATCTTGTTCCCTCTTTCTTCCAGAAGCAAGGATGTTCTTGCTGCTGCAATCTCAGATTCCGACTGATTTTCCCCACTAAGAACTTTTAGTGACGGACCTCGAAGGGAAGCAGAATCTCCGACATTATTCGACACTGGAACGGCACCAGGTGTAACGCCGTCAACGACCGATACCCGAGATCCCGATGGATTAACTCCATTTCCATGTACATCTATCGCTTGTGAGCTTGACGGAGGAACTTCAATGAGCGGAGATGGAAGATTCTGCATGCTTAAGCCTGGATCTTTACAAACTGCGTTTTGATTTACGAACGAGTCCGACTGATTTTTTTCTATGTCAGATATTGGCTTCGAACTCGGTGGTTGGCTTTGATGTTGCTGAGAGTTTTCTGCAGAGGTATCGTTTGGGTCTGAAATTGCACCAGGCGCATCGACGCAGGCAACATCTTTTTCATTTTCCGTTGCATCCAGATTGTTTTTATTTGGATCTTCCGACGTTAAATGATTTGGAGGGTCCTGCTTTTGCCCAGACGGCGAAGTTTGGGCAGTAGATTCAGGCGAGGGTTGAGCTATAGAACCAGAGAGAAGGTTTTTCGTCACAGATTGGTCTCGAGCGGCACAATTGATAGGGGGCACAGCTGCGTTGTCGTTATCCGGATTCGACAATGACACTAGAGTTGCGGCAGCATCGGTTGGTGTAGCAGCAATCGTCTTTTTTGCTGATCCGTCTTCGTTCACTTCTTCTCTCAAAAGCGCCGTTGGATTGTGGTTTGATAACGCTTCCGAGGCCATTACTCCTTGTTGCTTTGCTGAGCCCGAAGCAAACGAGTACGTATTACGGTAGATGATGAGTAACGATCTCAGATCTCAACAAAAAGAATCACAATGTCATCGAAGACTCCTTTTTTACGCTTCGAAATCTGCCAGCGCCCGTCCATCTGTCGATAGTGTGCTTCTGTTCTGAAAGTAGTCAGATACAGTAACAATCCTTACGTACGCTACGGGTTCTGTCGAGAACAGAATTTCAGCACGAACATTGCATGCTCTAGAGCCTTACGAGGACAGGCGGTCACAAGTTTCGCGAATTGTTCTTTTGATCACGTTCGTGACTAAGAAAAACGAAAATATGTCTGATTTCCTGTAAACTCCTAAATTCAAGAAATGGCGCGAAGAAAGAAGATAGTTCCGTTATGTACGTAGTTACGTAGTAGTAGTTATGACAAAAATACCTGTGATATGGCACATGACGTACGTATGATACATACATAGATACATACGTACTCATCGTACTCGTGATCTTACCGGTATGTAGAATGTAAGTACGGTAGCGTACTACTCTGAAGTACGAGTTACTTTTCTTTAAATTAATGCATGACTCTTCTTATTCTTATTCGTGCTTCGTCGGTGTCTGATGACCTTAAAAAGACCCTCGCAGAGATATGAGAAGGTCGTTTGTTGTTTGATGCGATCATCATCACGACCGCAGGGAAAATGGGAAAGAAATGAGAATACTGTGCTGATAACATACCCCGGTAGGAATCAATGCCCCTGACCAAACAATTCGCTTCAATATCTAAGTGCTCTCTTAGTGAACATTGAAGCAAAGATATTGCACTGCCGCTCCCTATATATACGAGAATTAAAACACGTTAATACGAAGAAGACCAAAGAAAATTTAGACCATGTCGTCTACTAGTGGTCGTCCAAGCCGAAGGCGGTCGGTGATATCCGGATTGGACATGTACAAGTGAGTACAAAGAAGATTGGAGGCGTTTGAAATGGATTGAATGCATTCCAAACAAAGCAACATACGTATTTCTTACAATATTATTGTTTCGGTTTGCTTTGCAGGAAAGTCCCCATCGATCTCATGGAAGGAACGAAACGAGGATCTGTTTTGAGTTGGATAGCATTATTAGCGATGGTGACATTGTTCCTTTACGAAACAAACGAATACTGGACGACTAAATTGGTCAAAGATTTGAGACTCGATCAGAAAGATCACACCGGCGACAAGAGGCTTCGATTGAATTTCAATATAACTATGCTCGATCTGCGGTGCGAGTGGGCCGTGGTCGACGTAGTCAGCGTCCTGGGAACCGACCAGAACGTCACGGCTCACGTCACCAAATGGGATCTAGATGCGGACGGGGTAAGATCAAATTTTCAAGGAAGGAACCGCAACCAAAAGGATATTGATCTATTTGACGAAACAGTGACGGAAACGATCGACGAACTGCACGAAAACGGAGAAGATGCTTTATCTCTTGACAAGGAGAGCTTGCATTTTGCAAAGGAAAACTTCGATTTTTTGTTTGTCGATTTCTTTGCGAGTTGGTGTTCACACTGTCGTGATTTGGCACCGACGTGGGAGAAACTTGCCGAGATAATGAACGATCACCACTATGACAACCTGGACGACGATTACACAACAAAACCAGAGAAAGCGAAAACTGCAAAAGATCACATAGAGGATTCCCAAAACAATAGAGACGACGATGGAAACTTCCAGCAAGTCGTAGTTGCAAAGGTTGATTGCGTAGAGCACAATGACGTTTGTAACGAGCACAACATCCAGGCCTATCCGACCTTGAGATTGTTTGTGGACGGTACCCCCTGGATGGATATGTTTGCCGAAAACAAGAACGAAGGAACGAGAAAATTGAGCGGCTCTTCGGACTACAACGGCCACCGGACCGTGTTGGAAATGATCGAATGGCTTCACTTCGTCGAGGAGCAGGTACGGGAAGACGACGGCGCCCGAACCCTGCACCTCGCGCACCAAGCAGCTCGCAATCGCCTGGATGGTGACAAGAAAGCCGAGGAAGACAAGAAGTGGAACGATCCGGGCATACAAAAGAAGAAGCGGCACCACCACAGGGTGCGAAAGAATTGGAAGGACGCGGAACACCCCGGATGCCAGATTGCGGGCCACTTGCTGGTCGATCGGGCACCGGGGAATTTCCACATCATGGCACGCAGCAAGCACCACGACCTGGTTCCAGAAATGACCAATTCGAGCCACATGGTCAACAGCCTGTACGTGGGAGACCCGACCGCGCTGCACTGGATCCAGGAGCGTCGGTCCAAGATACCGACCGAAATCGAACCGGCAATCACTCCCCTGGACGGGAACGTTTACACCACCGACGAGCTGCACGAATCGTACCACCACTACATGAAGCTAGTGGCGACCAAGATCGATGGCATGAAGGTTGGATCGAGAGAACTCGTCTTCTACCAGATGCTGGTCAATTCCCAGTTGGCGTACTACGAGAAGGACGTCGCACCCGAGGCAAAATTTGCCTACGATTTGAGTCCGATCGCCGTAAAGTACAGTTATCGTTCTCGGAGATGGTCCGAGTATCTCACGAGCATATTTGCAATCATTGGTGGGGTGTTTACCGTTGTGGGAATGCTCGAAGGCGTGATGCATCGTTTTGTCCCAAGGTTTTCTAGAAGCCAGGGACTAGGCTGACGTGCGAATGGAACGGCATCGAATGGAAAATTTTGCACAGCAAACGATTTGTATCAGAAGTACTTCAAAACAATATTTAAATTTTAGATTAGACTTTCGAATGCAAACACTTTGTTTTGTGTGCGGCCTTTTTTTACGAGTGCTACGATCGTCCTGGACCAAGAAGCTGCCAAACCAATCAGTGTCGGAGCACTGGTCGACAGAGCGGGCAGCACTTTTCCTCAACTTTTGGTCGAAGGTGACGAGATGCAGAAGCTAAAAGGCTCTAACCACAGTCCATGGCTTGAAACTATTCTGGAGAAGCACGTTCAAGGGTTCTAAATCGAGAGAACAATCGCACCCTGCTCGTAGTCGAGAGGTACGATTGAGATGTCACCACGACTTTTCTCTGCGTTCCTGTATGGATTGTATACAAAATCGTTCTAATTCAAACAGAGCAAAGGCAATCAAACAAATTCAATATTTCGTACAATAGTAGTACATACTGTTCACGTGCACCGACGCATTCGAATACTTTTTGTTAGTAATATCGAGATGTTACTACGGCTTTTGCTTTCTTCTTTCTTTTCCCATTACCCAAATGCAACCAAGCCGTGCGTGGATCCCATTCGGTAGCGAGATTCACGAGTTCCCCGGGTGTGCGCCGCACACGCCCCTTGGATGAATGGACGGAGGGATGGATGGATGGATAGACGGATGGGTTCGCTGCTCTCAGTGGGCCGACCGCAGCAGGTTGAGCGCCGCCCCGTGGTTTCCCTCGCGGAGCATGCAATAGATGAGGGCCTTTCGGGCCTGGGAGGTCCCCTCCCTCGAAGACGAGTAGCTGTTCTCCATGGCCTGGGCCGACATGGCCAGCTGCTTCGAGGCGGTCAGGTTCCCCAGCGCCGCCGTGGCGGCCGAGGCCGAGCATCGGACCATAGTCTGAGCCTTGGCGAGGCGGGCCTTGGCGTTGTGGTTGGCCGAGGCCATGCCGAGGGTGACCCCGCCCAGGTCGGAGGACAGGCGGTCAAAGGCGTCGTCCTTCCCGTCGCCCACCAGGACCTTCATGGAGGCCATGGGGTCTCCGAGGGAGGCGTTGGCCTCCGATGCGTACATGCGGGCGGTAGCGGCCTGCCGCTTGATCAGGATCCGGCGGGCTGATTCCGAGGGGTCCTCCTCCCCGTCTCCCTTCGTGCCCGGCTCGTCCGGTTTGCTGTGGGTCAGGACCAACATCGAGTACTTGAGGGCCGTCTTGAAGTCGTTGTCCTCCAGGGACATGTACGCAAAGGAGAGACGTGCCGATTGCAGCGCCAGGTCGTCCGGCTTCGTGCCGTTCTCGGCAAAGAGCTTCAGGGCTGTTTTGAGGGCCATCAGGGCTCTCTTTACGGCGTGGTTCCGGATGTCTTTCAGATCGTCCGGGGAAGCGAGGGCCGGGAGCTCCTGCTGGTCCGCGTTCGTGGCTTGGCCATCGGACGCGGTTTTCCATGTGTCTGTCAGGAGAATGCCGCTGGCCCGGCTGGAATTTGCGTTTGGCAAGTGGTTTGCAACACCATGGGCGATCGAGGCGATCGAAGAACGGAACGGAACGGAACAGAACAGAACGGACAAGCGTGGTTGGTAAGCAAGCAGCATCCGACACCGGCGCCACCGCAGCGTGCAAAAGACAAATAAACGCAAATCCCCCAGAGCAAACCATTTCAAATCAAACCAAACCAGAACGAAACCAGAACGAAACGAAACGAAACCAAAACCAAGACACCACACCACTCACCCGTCGACCTCCACCCTGGAGCACCGGCCGGAAGCCTTGGTCCGCTCGGCCCGCGCCCGTGCGTTGATGCCGATGCAGGCCTCCGAGAGCCGGAGCCAGGTCCTGGGCCGCTTCTTCCAGGACCTGGCCGTCGCGAGCCCGATGGCGTAGCACTCGTAGGCCGCCGGGTAGTTCCCGGACTTGAGGGCGCAAATGGCGGCGTTGTTGAGGACGTGGAGGGTCACGTCGGGGGTGGCCGTCCCGTCTTGCTCGAAGCGACTCCCGCTCCCGCAGCCCGCCCTGCGCTCGGTGGCGGACCGGACGGCCTTGGAAAAGGCGTGCAGGGCCAGGTGCGACTTGCCGCTGCTCTCGTAGACGATCCCGAGGTTGTTCTGGTGGATGGCCTCGTAGTAGTAGTTGTTGTTGTTGCTGCTGTTGTTGTTGTTAAAGGACTGGGCTTCCCCGCAAAGAATGAGGGCCTTTTTGAGATTCCCCTTGAGCTGCTCCGCATTGGCCTTGAGGTTGAGGGCGGCCTGGTTCTGGCTCTGGAGGATCCGGGACAGGCTGCTGTGGTTCTTGGCCAGGCCGGGAGACGGCGCCATGGAATGGAGGGCCACCGGGCTCTGCTTGCCATCGGTGGTGGCCGTTCCGCCGGAAGCACCGGCATTGGCGTTCGTGTTCGCGTTGGCCACCTCCTCGGAGTAGGACGAAAAGGTCCCCACCGAGGCCGTGTCGGAGCGCTCGGGCCGCAGCTTGTGCTGGAAGGTTTCCATCGCCTGCTTGAGCTCCTTGCGGGCCGACCGCATGTGCTTGTCGCGGGTGGCGGCGTCTTCCGTGGTCCGCTCGAAGAAGTTGACCCGCGATTGGTACAGGCTCAGCAGGAACTTGAGCTGCGGATCGGGTCCGCCGGTGGTGCTTCCGTGGTGGTGGGCATTGTTGTTGTTGCTGTTGTTGTTGCTGCTGCTGCTTTCGCTGGCGTGTGCCGCCGGAACGGGATGGGCCGGTGCCCTGGTGAGTTCCACGTGCTCTTCCACCCACGCCAGGACCGTGTCCAGCAGACCCAGGTCGAAGGAGCAGCCGTCCCCGGACCGGAAGCTCCGGCTGGTGCCAGTGCCAGTGCTAGCGTGCCCGTGGATCCGTGTGGGATAGAGCGCCAGCATCCCCTCTAGCACCAGAAACCCCATGCGGCAGGCCAGCTCGAGCGGGGGCTGCTTCTGCTGTTGTTGCTGCTGCGAAAGGCCCCCGTTCCCACCGGAGGTGGTCGATGCTACCACCGGTTCCAGGTAGGACCAGGCCAGGGCGATCGACTCCTCCGCTTCCCCCTTGGACAGGAGGACCAGCCCGCGGTTGAAGGCGAGGATCCAGTCGTCTGCGAGGGCCCTACCCCTGCTTCCTCCTCCGCTAAGATTTCTCGATGCGGTCTTTGCCACGACGGTCCGGATGTCCTCGAGGGACTCGTCATGGAGGGACGACTTCGTGGCCAGGGCTAGCAGCAGGAGGGCATTGTATTCGTCCCGCGGGCTCTGCTCCCCGGATCCGCCCTCCCCCACAATGGCACGGAGGGCGGCCTCCGCGTCACCCGAAGATTCGTAGACTTCCATTCGGTTTGTCGTTTGCTTGGTGTTTGTCGTTCGTTGTGTTTGGTCTTGCCGGAATCGATTCGTTTCGCTTCGTTTCTGGCGTGGTGATTGGTCAATCTCTCTATCACACACACACACACTCTCTCTCTCTCTCTCTCTCTCTCTCGGCTTTGGAGTAGTTCTTCAGAGCACAGGATTGGCACCGGCAGAGCACTCGTTCGGTACTACCATGTAGAAGCAATCCCGTCGGAGGTCGAAGGTCGAAGGCTGTGTTTGTTGTGCTGATTGTTGACGACGGTGATGGAGGCAGAAATTCAAATTCTCTGCCAGGAACAGGGACGGCGATGACTGTTCTTCCCTACGGTACCCGTACCGGCAAAACGAACCAATTAATCGCAGCAACCACCACAACGTAGGAGTAGCGTACGAACCGTACGGCAACGCAACGCAGCGCAGGCAACGAACGAGCGAAACGCTAGTGTACAGTACGTACAGTACCGTATGGACGGTATGGACGGTATGCACGGTATGGACGGTCCTACCGTGTGTTTGGGGGGACCACAGATTTGGGGGTCAAGAGTCATGAGCTCTATACGTTACTCGGCACGTAAGCCGCAAGCCGCGCGCCAGGGCAAGGCCCTCCCAGGCAGAAAACGGCAGATGCAAGGATTACGTACTGTACCGTACGGTAGTACTCGTAGTCACGTTCTGTGCTCTGTTGATATTTCTGCTTCGGAATTGTGAGTGACGTAATACCGGTACGTTCCAAACCGTACCGTACGTACGGCACGGCACGCGGGACCTTGGTGCGAGTAGATACCACATCGTACGTACGTAATCGTGGTACGGTGCGTACGCGCGATCGGAAACTGCGTATCCACCCTGGCGTGATTCGCCAATTGTCATGCCATGCCATACCATGCCATACAGTACATGGGACGAGGAGCAAAAAAGCAAAAAAGGAAGGGAGTGCGAGATTCTTTCAAATTCATTCTTTCTTGGGACTTTTCTCGCAGCCAGAGAGCACGATCCCGTGCGTACATGCACAAAACGCTGTGTGAGGGTATTTTGTACGGTTCGTACCGTACTATTTTGCACTCTGCATCGCCGCAATGGATCGAATCGTACCGTAGGATACCATTGCGTACGTACTGCTATTGCCCACCCACCCACTCCGAAGTTCTGTATCGGTTTACAGCACGAGCACCATACAGCACGAGTTACCGACCCGCCACCAGAGAGACAGAAATACGAGTACCCGCCGTAGCAGGGCAGTACGATACGATACCGTGTCGTGTCGTGTCGTGGAACACGGGCAACGAAACAAAGAACACCAAAACCGGGAATCACGACGCCAAACCTACGGATCCAGGGTGTTCCCGGATCGCCGCCGTGACGCCTCCGTGATTGCTTCGGAGCTTTTGTTTCGCCGGCGCCCCCCCCTCTCCGGACCGTCCTTTTCGTCGGGGAGTTCCACAGCCGGTCAAAACCCCAAAGGATACGAGACGAAACGAGACGAGACCTGACCAGACCTCCACCGCTGCCATCGTTTCCGGGAAATGAATCGGATCGGGCGTCGCCACACCAAACCCTAGCGCCCTTCTCTTTCGTTTTCCAGACGCCGTGACACGCGAGACCCCGCAACCGCCGACGCAGCGGGAACGAACGAACGAGGCGACGCGACGCGTGGCGTGGCGTAGACTGGAGCATGTTTCGGAACGGAGAGGGCAAGGGCGGGATCCCTTCCCGCCACAACCGGGCCGGGGCCCGGCACCACCGCAAGAGGAAATTGCCGCTTCCGGAGCAAGACGGCGGACCGGAGGGATGCCACCAGCATCAGCAGCAGCATCAGCAGCAACCACAACAAGAAGAACCCCCGGCGGTGCCCTGGAGCGACGACCTCCACAGGGAATTCGTAACGGCCGTCTTCCGGGTAGGAATCGACGAATCCTCCCCGGCCGTCATTGCGGAGGAAATGATCACCAGAAACAACTACAACTACAACTGCGAGAACAACCGCGACGAAAACCACGGCCACAACTACCACCGCGGCCCGAAGGGCGAAGGAGGCGAACCATTCGGGTCCGCAGAGGCCGGTGTTTCCGACGCAGGAGCCCGGGGCTCCGGCGTTGGCAGCAACAGCGGGAGGATTCCGGACCCGCACGGACAAAAGCACCGCCTCGCGGAGTACTACCGGGAGGCGATCACGGGGGAACGCCTCAAGTCCCACCTCCAGAAGCTCCGCAAGCAAAAGGACCGCGAAATTGCCGTCTTTGTGGGAGACTACCAGAACCACCTGGAGGGGGAGGCCGCTTCCGAGAAACGCCGCAAGGCGATCGTGGGGCTCCGGGAGCGGGCCCGGGAGCGCCGCCGCCGGCTGGGGGAGGCCCGGCAGAGGGCGGCGGAAGCCGCAATGGCCCGCGGGGGGCCTCCCCCCCCTACGGGGATCGACGCCTCGGAGGTCTCCCCGGAAGAGGAGGACCGGCTCCTCTCGCTCTACCTACCCCTCGAGGCCCCGGGCCGTCCCTGCGGAAGCGCCGAAAGCAGCGGGCTTTGGGGGGCCTCCCCGGTCTCCTTTCCCGCCGGGGGGAAGGCCGTCGGGATGCTCACCTCGGCCGTCCGCAGGGCCGAAGAGGCCGGGGGTGGCCCTTCGGCGCAAGAGCGGCAAAGGATGCCGTCCCCGGACTACGGGACCCTCCTCGGAGACGACGACGGCGAAAACCTCTCGGTGGAGTCGGCCACGAGCCACGCGGCGGTGGCCGCCGGGGAGCTGGCCGATGCCCTCGCGCCGCCCTTGTACCACCTGCGGAACACCCTGGGCCGGAGGAACAGCATCATCGACTGCGCCAGCAGCGAGGACGAGGGCGAGGACCACCACGACCGCTACCACCCCTTTGCCGAAACCTCTGGACCATGGAGCGACTGGGGAAGGGGCGACGGACACGAAGACAACGACAGGGACAAACACGGCACCGACGGAGGAAATGACCCCCCCGAGACCGCATCGATCCCGACCCTCACGGAAGCCGAGAAAAACAGCCCCCTGGGAGTGAGCATGCGCCTGACGTGGGACCTGATCCGGTACATGCACGGGGTCCTTGCCGAGGAGCGGGCCAACCGGTGCCGGCCGCGGGACCGGTTTGCAACGGATTGCCCGGATCCGGGGGGCAGCAGCAGCAGCAACAACAACAACAACAACAACAACAACAACAACAACAACAATACTTACAGTGGTAGCGCAGAGGAGTCCCCGCCGAAAAACCTGCAAGAGATGGAGACCACTCCGCCCGCACTTCCCTTTGACTCTCGTGCTTCTGGAATGGTATACCAGGCTAGGAATCAACAGGCTAACGACAATTATGAAGACAACGACAACAAAAATCACAACAACGGCATCAACAATGTCAATTACAACGTCATTATCAACAACAACATCAACAACAACATCATCAACAACAACAACAGTATCAACATCAACAACGATGTCAACAACGGCATCAAGAACAACACAAACAACAACGGAAACAACAACGTATACAACGGCATCAACGGCATCAGCAGCAACATCCAACACACCCATCACGGGTTCCAACAAATGAGCGAGAATTCCTTTCTGGCGACCGCAATGGCCGCGAACGGACCCCCTCCGCCGGCATTTATGGCAACCCTCGCCGGAAGCGTCGCTACCATGCTTGGTGGCGGAACCGAGGGCGGTTCCCTCCTGACGGCGGCGGATGCTTCTGCCGCCCGGTTCCCTCCCCCACCACGCTGGACCCATTCCCACCAGCGAGGAAGCGACCGGGACGCCAATGCCGTGGTAACACCCCCGAATCACGACTCTCCGTCGGTTGCCAACCCCCATCGTTTTTGACTTTTCCTTTTGGCAACGACGCAGACAACTCTTTTGACAACCGAAAAGGGTGTAGCAGCGGAAAAGAGCACTAGTGAACGCTATGTTTGGTTCTCCGTCAGCACAACATTGAAATAGTCAAGACAATATCCAATCTCACTGATAATAGTTCTCCGTGTGTTCACTAGGGTTGGAGTTGGTACACTTTCTTATTTGTTGGAGCTGGATTGCTGCGGAGGATTAGTTTGGACGCAAAACTTTCTAACGACACAGAAATCCTACGGGCGCCGACCAGAAAGCGAAACCATTGAAACATACAAAGACATTTCAAGCCATAGGTTCCGCCTCGAATATAGCGGTTAGTGGTGGTTGGATCGATCGAGAGGTCGGCAAGGAGCTCGCGTGCCAAAGATGGATCTTGCCTTTGAATGCTCTCACATCCGTTCGGGTGATTTTTCTAAAAGTTTTGGTCAATGGGAGGTACACCATCGGAAATGCGTGACTGTTGAATCGAACGATGACAAAATCATGAATAACTTCTTATTATTTTCTTAAATTCAAAATGCCTACGAACATAATTTGTAACATCTCTTCACTCTCTCTCGCTCAGGAAAGCTTCGCGCGCGAGTAAAACATCGACCAAAGTCGTTTGCGAAATGATCTTTTTTTCTCGGAAATTAGTGATTCCAAATAGTTTAGATAAGACATTTGGTCTACTCCCGGAGAAATTCACGCAAAGAGTCTTGTTCGGAATTCTGTTTTGAAACGACAGAGGGTGTTTCTCTTCATTGCCAATTTTTGCCACGCAATGCCCTGACTTGTTTAAGACGCGTGATCGAAATCGGAATTTGATCGGGAGTTGTTAGTATCCTTTTCAAAACCTGACTTTTCAGCAACAATCCATGGAAACACAATTGACAGTGGCAATCCAAGTCATTGCAAACGACCAGCTCTAGTTTGCCTTGCCGGATATTGTAGGCATCGATGATCCAACCTCTTTAAAAGGTTTCTTGGTGTGGCGTAGCAAACCACATACGTGACGGAACATCGCGGACCGTCGGAGAAACATTCCTTCCTCCGTGTGCATGCGTGTATTGCTCTGTTTCGTATTATTTCTCGCATTGTTTCAATCTACGTTCGAGAGCATATGGATGCGTGGAGCGGGTTGAACACCCTGTGCCACCACCCAGCCATTCAGGGGAGGCAGTGGGCAGTCGTCCCATTCGTTGGAAGGGGAAACGCGATAGATGTCGACGTCGCCGTCTCTCCCCGGTTCCTCTGCGTCTTCGGGAACGATCGAAATCCACCATTCTTCCTCGTATCGATAGAGTATGAGCGTGCGCAATTTTCCTTCGTACACGCCCCGCTTGCTGAACTTCATGGCGTTCTGAAACCAGCCCGACATTGTGTAGACGCCGTTGACAAACTCCAGACCCGCACCAGAAACCACCGGCTTTGGAACGTTCTGGCCGGACCGCTCAAACTCTATGGTTTTCAGCAAAATGGTTTCCATTACGATCGGCGATAGCTTTCGCAGCCTCCCCCGGAGCGCTTTTGAATCTGTGTAGAATTGCCAGCCACCCTTTTTAGTGTTGTACAAGGCGTCGATGCATCTTGTTTGGAGGCAGCTTAGGGCTTCGCCCAAGCTGCTGTTAACAATGTAGGGATTGTTTTTGATCGATTCAAGGCAGTGGTGCTCTTCTTGTTCCATCAGAAGGATGGCGACTTTTTCCGAAATGATTGGTAGGGCGTCGTTGTGGGTAAGTGTGCGGAAGAGTTTCGTGTCGACAAGAGCGCGGTGCGTTTCGAAAAAATAGGCGAGGTTTTCGCTCCATGTTTTCACGCTGGCGGTGGCATGTGCCGCTGGAACCGGGTGCATCTTTCGAAAGTCCCACAATCGGCACCAAAAGTCTGCGTCTGCCATATTGGCGAGTGCCGAGCCCTTTCCTAGGATCTGGGGTTCTTTGCTGCAGACGTACAAAATTCCATCTTCTAGATCCTGCATCCCCATGCTTCGAGACGATTCGTAGTAGACCGCTAGCCGGGAGCTCTTCTCGTTCAGTGACACCTTGGAATCGTGCCTGCAGATCCGGTGCATGTCGTTCCGGATGAAATTCCGTGCCAGGTTCTGTAGTGTTTCCATTCCAAAATAATCACTCAGACTAAGGATGGGAATGGCGTTACTAGGATTCAACTCGACCGTCTTCGTATAGCAATATTCTAGTACCATCTCAAAATGTTCGAGCGTTATGGTTGGAGACTCCAATTCAACGGTGCTCTCTCCTTTGATGTGTTCCGAGAACCCGCCGAGGAAGATTTTCTCAAAGTATTCGCTATGAATGCCCAAACACGATCGGTGGACTGAGTAGGTTACGGTGTTCGTAGTCCTCGTTTCCGTTGTAGCAGTCGCATCGGTGGTTACGATACTGTTCTTGTGGTCGACTGTTTGTCGCCGCTTGTCGTCGTCGACGTTGGAGTCAAGGCGGACGTGTATTTTCCAATCGGCGTACTTGGTGTCCTCTAGGTTTGGGGATTTCGACCAGTGCAGGCGGCGTTCCCATCGATTTCCGCCCTCTGTTCGGCGAATCTTGGGAGTCAACGACAGACCGCCGATGGGACCTTGGACCTCGTCCACCACGAAGAAGTTGTCGGTGCCATCGGTAAGCCGTCGCCTCTTTTTGTGGACGGAGCCTTCAAGAGAGTCTTTGGTTTGGTTTGAAGCGCCGCCCACAGGATTTCCGTTCTTAACAGCATTTTTACTAGTTGCAGCGACTTCTCCTGCCTGTTCGTGGCTTCTGTGAATGTCGCTGTTATATTCCAACATTGTTGTCTTGGGTTTATATGTATCGAACAAAATATTTGTGGTTTGCTTTTTTCTGCGTTGTGAAAGCGTCCTGGTTCTGTGAGTTGTGTTTGTGCTTGCGTTTGTGAATTTAGTTGTAAGGTTTGTGTTGAAGTTATAACGCGATGAACAATTTTTGTAACAACGGAGACCAGTTACCATTGAGAGGATGAACAATACTAATACTAAATTACATAGACATCATGAAGCGATGGGACATGCGATGAGATCTCCGTAGGCGATTCGCGTTCCATGATGGCGACGACCACAAAACGTACCGGTAGAATCTGATACAGTCGGATCGTGGATGATTTAGGTCTATCTCCAGTAGAAAATGCATATTCGTTTTCCTCGAACCTAGAAGAAGAACACACATTTTCCCTTGAATAGTGAACGTATTATATTATACCATCAAAAAGGGTACAGTATTCTGATCACCTTAAATAGAGTTATAATTAAAACATAACAAACACGAAAAATGTCTAGGAGAACTATAAGTAATAGTTTACAGGGACGATCATCATTGAAGATTTTATGTGTGCCCGGCGTGGTAAAATAGTCAGTGATGATCGTCCCAGAATCGATTGCCAGCTGTGAAATGGAATCTACCCTCCGGAGAACCCCAGTGAAATAATCTATCGGAGACCAACAGAGTTCTCTATCACGGATTAGGAAATCTTTGAAAGGCTTATGAAGGTGGTCTCCTCAGACCCGATTGTATTCTGAACATTCATTCAAACTTGGTTATTTTCGTAGTCAAAATATGAAATGTACCTCCAGGATGTAGTATGGCTTGTCTTCAAACAATTCTGGGCCATCTGTCGAAGACAGACATTTACAGTAGTGGTAAGTACTGTACAACTTATGTACCACCTGCCTGATTGAATCGGTGCTGAAAGCAGTGCAGCACAGGGGAGCGAGTCCCCCAATTTGCTAAAGGTGAGTTTTTACTACGGCTCCTACAGGGGTCAAAATTTAGAGTGCGCGTCGAAATATTTGTCCATCACAAAGCGCCAGAAAAAAAAGGAAACTCATATTCCACCTCTGGTCCAAATTACCAAAATACTAGTAAAACAGGATATGCATTGTTCTAAAACAATCGCCGTGCTCCTGCTGGTTGCTGCTACGATACTTACAACGAAAGAATCAAATTCGTTCATTTTCAACCGGAAAAGCTATCGAATTTTGTACAAAAAGACTACAGTTATGAGCAGCAATAGCGGTGACAACAAAAACAGCCTCGTATCCTCCTGCGACACAAAAGAGCCAGCCTTTCCAAATTGCCTCCCGAAGGAGAGACTGGGTACGAGCCACGGGTCGTTGGAAGCCTTTCATCAAGCAGTTGGATCGGCGACGCGACCCGCAAAGAAAACTAAAGAATATACATTGGTTGTCGTCACTGAAACTGTTACAGTACAAGAGACGCAGCATAAGCACCAGCGAATCCTTTTGGGAATGAAAAACCGTGGATTCGGAACCGGTAAGTTCAATTCCTTTGGTGGAAAATTTCTCCACGACGAAACCGGTGATAACGAAAGGGAGTCCGTCGAGGAATGCGCATGCCGAGAATTGGAAGAAGAAACGAACCTCAGGATTCCCATCAAGGAAATGATTGAATCTAGGGTGGGGGTACAGCGGTTTACCTTCGAGGACAACGATAAGGAAATGCTCGTGCACCTCTATTTCCTTGATCTGGCAAACAGTTTCGGCGGGGAGGGATCCGCTGCATCCTATGAGGTTCGGGCCTGCGACGAGATAACTCCCCAGTGGTTTGAATCCTTTGATCAGGTGCCATTCGACAATATGTTTGCCGATGATTCCCTTTGGTTGACAGCCCTGCTTTCGGCTGCGAGATCAAGAGCATCGAATCCATCCTCTGCCAAGCCATCGCGACTGGAACCTCCCCTGCAAATCAATGGATCCTATCATTTCAAAGAAAATTGTGAAGAAACCAACACCATACTTCATTACCACATGGACATTCAGAGTCCAAAACGAAATTGAGAGCGACTTGATGCGAGAAAACAGTGAACGATATTCTCGAACAGACGCTCTCACGCTCTCCTGGTGCGGGGTCTCTTTGGCTCTCGTTTCTGCTCGAGGACACAGAGAGGGCGCTTACTGCAAAAATGACCTTTGAACAGAACACGACGCTTCGTTCTTTGGTTCGATACTAAATCACAATCTTAGGAAATTCCCATCGATCACGATAGGTCTTGCTCCTACGATAAATTTTCTGAATTTGGTCTTGCTGTAACTATAAATCCCATTCGTACGGAAATTGGCTGGCCGCGAAACGAGGTCTCTTCGATGAAGAGAAGCTTCGATGGACAGCCAGCCTAAAAATTGGTTCTACGGAACCAACCGGATCGGAACACGCGATCGTCTCACTCGAACACACAAAGATTCATTTGGCGCGCAAAAACACGGTAGATCCAGAAACTAGGTTGGCACCGGAGGAAGAGGTGGAAGACGGTATTATTACACATTCTCTACGTTCTCGTGGGTGGTCCGACCGTTTCGCATCGGTCCGAGCCGCCGCCGATCCACCAATGGCGGGCACCTTCCCGCCTGTCTGAGTGCCTAGCTTGCTAGCTAGCTTCCGGTGGTCTTGGCCGCCTGTGCCGCAGCCGCCGCCGATCCACCCATGGCATCGAGGACCACCCTGACCTCGCCGAGCATCCTCAGGACCTGTCTCCGCAGCTCGTCGACGCCCACGCCGTCGTGGATGCTCAGCCGGATGTAGGGGTAGTTGTTCTCGTTTTCCGCGATCAGTTCGTCGAGCTCCTCGATAGCACCGTCGACGGTTCCGAGGTCGATCTTGGACACCACGTCGATCCAGGGCCGCCTCGGGAAGCGCTGCCGGATTTCTCGGCGGAGTTGGAGCTGGTCCTCGACGCTCGAGCACTTGTCCCCGGCCTGCCCCGACAGATCCATGACGTACATGACCGCCGTGGGCAGATGCGTCATGGCCGCCAGGGTCAGTTCTTCCATTTCGTTCCGCTTGTGCTCTTCCTCCTCCGGTCGGACTAGTATCCCGGGGCTGTCCATGACCTGGCAGAGCTGCGAAAAGGCGTACCGGCTGTCCTCGCCCTCCCGGTCCTTTCGGGTCATGAGGCCCTCCCGCCGCCGCTTGGCCTTGCTGGATCGCGGATCCTCGTTCTCGGGTGGGACGACGGCGCGTGCGACCTCGTAGGACTGCCCGGAAAGGCCTTGGTCGTCGCCGGATCCGTCGGAGGCGTCCTCTCCGCTGGTTGCTGCTCCCCCCACGACGTTTTGCCAAAAGACCTCGACGTGCCCCAGGGTCATCCCGCGGGTGGTAAAGGGATAGTTGTTGACCTCCGGCGTGGCCGAGGAGATGGTTCGGACGATGCTCGACTTTCCCACGTTGGGTGCCCCCACCAGTACCACCGCGGGGGCGTCCAGCTCGACGGCCGGAGCGCTCCGGAGGGACCGCTGCAGGTCGACCATGCCGGCCACCGGCTGGAAGGCAAACTCGTCAAAGAGGTCCAGGAGGGCGGCGGTTCCGTCCTGCCGGGCGGCGTTGGCCTCCCGGGCCGTCTCGGCGTGCTTGCACTTGTAGATCCATTCCTTTCCGGCCTCCAGGATCATCTTGCGGGCCTCGTGGATTTCTTCCAGCAGCACCTCGAGCGTCAGGCCGTCTTTCTTGATGCGGGCCCGGACCGTCAGGTCGGCCACGGTGGCCTCGAAGGGGTGGAGGCGCCGGAGCTCCCGGCGGTACCCGTTGACGATGTCCCGGAGGGGGACGCAGAGCTGCTGCATGAGCGTGTTGATGGTTTCCGATCCGTGTTTTCGGGCGCGGTTGCGGATGTTTTTGGTTTTCTCGTCGGCCTTGGTCCACCCGGCTACTTTCTTGGCCCTGTCGGACAGTTCCTTGGGTCCCTTGACCACCGGCAGGCGGCGCAGGCCGCCGGTGTTCGTCCGTGCGTTCTTGTTGTTGTTGCTGCTGCTGCTGCTGTTTTTGTGGTTGTGGTTTTGGTTTTTCCCGATCGCGTTCCCGGTGTCGCTGCTCCTCCGGGTCGAAAACAAGGCCGGCGACGCAGAAGCCGGTGCACTTGGACGCTGCGAAAGAGCCGCCGGTGTCGGGATGCCGGCCCAAAGCGGGCCCGGGCGGTTCCCGAGCAGGCGGCAGGGTCGTTTTCTCGAGGCGAACGAGGCCGTCCGCGGGCTCCGGGAGATGGCCTGCGGCCGAAAGGCCCGGACCATGCCGAGGGCCCCGGACGGGCTCCCCCGCGAAAACATGCCGGGGGCAAGGGACGACGAGGGCGATAGAAACACCAGCACCGTCGCGATTGTTGCGAGACCCGCGCGGAGAAAAGCCGACCGTTTGTGGGTGGAAACAGATGCGGGTACGGATAGGGATACAGGTACGGATACAGATAAAGGTGCTTCCGCGCTATTCCTCGCCCGGTGGATGCGAGCCATTCTTTTGGTGCGTCGTTCCCCGGTGGTCGGAAGGACGGACTCCCGTGCCTGTTTTGGTGTGGTATCGGGCTGTGTTCAGCTTTGGTTTGCCGCGAACCCTGTTCGGCGGTTGGTTGGCTTGCAGCGGACAAGAGAGCCTGCGGAACGCTTGTGCTCTTCGGTATCGGGAGCAAAGGATACGGTACTCAAATGGGTTTTGTTTTGGTTCGTTTGAAACTCGGACACCTAGGAGTCGATTCGGTAAGAGATTGGTTGTGTCTGTGATTGCGGTTGTGGTTGTGTCAGTGTCAGTATAGTGTCTATCGACGATGGATGCACCCGGTGCGATCTTGGTTGGTGCTTCTGGCTGCTTCTACGGTACAATAACGGAAGCTGCAATTCTTTTTTTCCTGGGCTTGGTTTGGTTTGATGGCAGGAACCAACTCAGACTACGTACCGGTACCTACCGTGTGTATTGTACTGTACAGTACCGTACAATACAGTACTGTACAATCACCCCTTCGATTCGATGTTCAGTTTGGAAATGTCGCGTCGTGATAAATGGAGCTGGTGCCCGGTCGTCACAGCCATCCATCCCGCAGAAAAAACCGTGGGTGGTGCAACATACTTTAGAGTTAGGGTTGTTGCTCCGGGTCCTGTTTCGCGTCTGGCGGCCGTCAGCGGGCTGTGCTTCTTGGTAGCATAGTATGTTTAGTACATATGGTACCATAGCACAGCCGTTTGCCGCTTTGGGATGCGGGAGACCATTTTTTATGGTACTACCGTACATAATAAACGTTACGTACTTTACGCGTACGTTGGAAAAACTGAAGCACGGCATCGGATCGATTGATTGTGGCGGGGCACAGTCATTCTCGTTTTTCTCTTCTGCCGTTCCGACAAGCAACGAGTCTCGTATCGTAGGGCATAGTAGGGTACGGTACGTACCCGTAGTACGAGGTCGTATCGTACCCGGTCTCCTACCGTTGCTCGAGTTGCCCCGCAGAGCAACAAACACCACCCCTCGCCATTGTCGTCGCAGATCCCCCACCACAGTGCTTTCTACTTTTGCGTTGCACCGCGTCCAATCAGCAGCAGCAGCAGCAGCAGCAGCTCGCCCTAGACCGCAGCGAGGAAGAGCCGGAGCGACTACAAACATACCGCACGCACCCGTTTCGTTTCCGTGCGAAAACCGATAGCCTACCGTATCGCACCCTACCCTGCCTGTCTCCAGAACACCAGACACCCCAAACCCGTCGCCGAGATGATGGCCCAAGGAGGAAGACGACCCTGGCAGTCGCACATCGACATGTACCGCAAGATCCCGACCGACCTGATGGAGGGAACGGGCCGCGGGTCGATTCTCTCGTACCTCTCGCTGCTCCTGATGGCCGTCCTGTTTCTGTGGGAGAGCAAGGCCTATTTCACCTCCTCCACGGTGACGGACCTGGCGCTCGACAAGTCGGACGACCGCTTCCTGCGGTTGAACTTCAACATCACCATGACGGATCTCAAGTGCGACTGGGCGGTCATCGACGTCGTCAGCGTCCTGGGCACCGACCAGAACGTCACGGCCCACCTCACCAAGTGGAACCTCGACGGGGAGGGCGTCCGGAAGGGATACAAGGGGCGCAACCGAAACCAGAAGGACATCGAGATGTTCGACTCCTCGATCGAGGACACGCTGGAGGATCTCCACGAGGACGGAGTGGACGCCATTCCGATGGACGAGGCCACCCTAGAGCACTACAAGAGGAACCACGACTACGTCTTTGTCGACTTTTTCGCCAGCTGGTGCTCCCACTGCCAGGCCCTGGCGCCGACCTGGGAGGTCCTGGCGGAGATCATGGCCGACGCCAGCGCCAACGCGGTGGAGGACAAGCACGACACGGAGCACGAGCACTTTAGCGACGAGGAGTACGAGCACGCCCTCAAGGTCAACCTGCCGGTGGTCATCGGCAAGGTCGATTGCGTCGTCCACAAGACGCTCTGCAACCAGAAGGAGAACATCCGGGCCTACCCCACCCTCAGGCTCTTTGTCGACGGAAAGCAGTGGGAGTCGGGTTCGGACTACAACGGACACCGGACCATCATGGAAATGGTCGATTGGCTCAAGTTCATGGAAGACGAGCACAAGTCCCGCATGGAGAACAACGGAGCCGTCGGAGAAGCCACCCGGAAGCTGCACGCGGCCCACGACAGTAAGTGAAGCAAAACGAAGCAAAGACATGCGATGCAATGCGATGCAGAGCAGAAATAAGCAGAGCCGGTCTAGCTACCGCAGCAGCTCGCGGCAGGAATCGCTGCGGGCTTTGGGTCGGTGTGCCGCGAATCGCATCGGGTCTCACGCGTTTGTCTTTTTGTTCGTTTTTTGTTTGTCGATTGGTTGCCAACGCTCCTCCGCTTGTCTGGCTTTTGGTATTTCTCCGCTCCGCAACGACAGGTGCGAAGGAATACATGGAAATCGAAGACTACGACAACCTCCACGGCTCGGGAAACAATCAGAAACGGACCTACTACGAGTGGAAGGAAAGCGAGCACCCCGGCTGCCAGCTCGCCGGCCACCTCCTGCTCGATCGGGTCCCGGGGAATTTCCACATCCTAGCCCGGTCCAAGCACCACGACCTGGCGCCCCACCTGACCAACGTGAGCCACCAGGTCCACTCGCTGACCATTGGGGATCCCCACTCGGCAAAGGTGGTTGCGGACATGGCGGGCACCAACGGCATCCCGTCCGACGTTTCGTCGAAGATCGCCCCCATGGACGGCAACGTGTACACGACGCACAACCTCCACGAATCCTACCACCACTACCTCAAGGTGGTCTCCACCCGCATCCCGGACAAGAAGGTCCACGCCAACCGAAACAACGGGGCGAATGCCTACCAGATCATCCCCTCCTCCCAGCTCGCCTACTACCAAAAAGACATGGTCCCGGAGGCAAAGTTCGTCTACGACCTCTCCCCCATCAGCGTCACCTACCGGGCGTCTTCCAGGCGGTGGTACGAGTACGTGACCTCGCTCTTTGCCATCATCGGGGGGGTCTTTACGATCATCGGCATGGTCGAATCGACCATCCACGCGACGGTCTCCAAGGCCAAGCGGCGCAGTACCGCGAGCAACTACCCGCCGCAGCGCGCCGATCCCAATCGGTATTGAGGTGTTGCATTGGAGCGCGGAAGCACAAGAGCAGAACCGTAGAACCAATAACAATGCGACCGCCGCAATGCCAAAATAGGTCACGCAGTGCAAAGAATTTTTGTCATTCGAATAGTACATACTAATAACAATAGGAGTGTCATAGAGAACCTATTTTGATTGTCGGTTCATTCAAAGGAGCAATTCGCAGACCATCGGAAGCCCTTGCCAACCAAAAAATAGAACTACCGTACACTGTCTCCTTCCAGGAATCCTACGATTTCCACCACCAGGACACTTTCGTAGCTAGTGCTGGTAATACTGATTAGAATAGGTGAAGCAACTCCTTCCTTTCTTCCTGTTAAAAGAGAAAATATTGTTTCGAGCATCATGACAGGAGATTTCAAAAACACCTCCATCCTGACAGGTACTTTCCTCAGGACTCCTTAACACCATCACTTGCTATCATGCAAGAAGAAGCATACAAACAACATTTTCTGTTTTGGTTGTGATTTGAGTAGTAGTACCAGGATCTCCAGTGACACAATGGATTCTTCATTCCACTGAGTTGTAGGAAAAAAACAAACGAAATAACAATAGTAGTACTAGCTACTACCAACCTGTTCGAAGGTTATAGTACTCTGCTTGTTAATTCTGGTGAGAGCATGATGAATGATGTCACCAGTAGAACAACAAGGAGAAGTTTTGCATCAAGGATGAAGGCTCGTCACAGAGAACATTTTTTTCTCAGGATGTATCATCTTGCTCAACAAAGGATCATACAGCATTACAAGTGACATTTTCCAGATGATATTACTAGTAGGAAATAAGGTTGTGCCTCCACGAAAACTCCTTGGAGGGAGGCACTGCCCCTTGGAGCAGCTACTAGGAGGAGCTTTCTTCTCCCAGCAAGAAGTTAGGGCAATGACCAACATAATGCAAAGTCTTCAAGTTCACGAGGTTACATATCATATTATGATGATGCCCATTTAGGATACAAAAGGTGTAGGCAAGGGCATTGCATTTTTGGCCAGCAGACCATGAGCTGCTCTGGCTTCTTTGGTCTTCATTGAGTTTGATAGGTGGGCGGTGCCATCCTCCAGCTCCTCTCCTATCTTCTTATTTTTATTGTAATGATGACACAGCAGGGAACAACAAGCAAGAGCAAACAAGCAAAATTACATTCCTCCAATTTTCAATTTATCTTAGTAATCTGGTTTGTGCTAATAATAGCACCAGTTTCATTCTCTTATGAATAATGTGATTTAGAGCAACAGGCCACTGACTCTCTTAGTGCACTTCCTGCTGCTCTTTCATTGCTAAGAAGAGAGGTTGGATTTTTTGGTCAAGGGGTTTCAACAGATAGTATTCAGAGAGAGTGAAAATCATTGCAGGGCCAATAGATAAATTACCAGAACTAGAAAACTAACAACAGTAACTACTTGATAGCTAGCCTGACCTGGGGTTGTCTAAATTTCTGGAATAGCTGACTATGCATCTCCATAATCTGCAGCAAGATCTAGTACTACTAGTAGCAACAACAATAAAGTAACCATTATTCATTATAGTAGAAAAACTCAATGCTTGGTTTCTGACTCTTTGTGTATTGCTAGTTAATAGTATTCATGATACTACTACTAGTTAGTAAAAACTTGGGTCCTCAACAAGGAGGATTTGAACAGAAAGTGTATTGCTGGCCACCATGATGTAAGAAATAGCATGTGTCGAGAGGGAGTAACAACTTCTATTTGTGTAGCTCATGAACAGGAAATACTGTTGTGTTCAGTACTACTAGAGTAGTAGTGTGTATCTTAAAAGTTGTAGAACGCCACAAGAACTCCCATTTGACTGTTTTACTTGTCCTCCTTCAACAACTCAGGAAGAAAGAACCTTACTGCTTGGAGCACCTCAACACTTAGAGGCAAATGATATTATCTACTACTATTTCTTAAATTACTAGTACTAATAGAAATTCAAAATTCCCATTATGACTAGTGGTTATCCTTTTGTACACAGGAAAATGATTTCCCCTTGACTTTCCCCCATCTCTACTATTACCTCAATATCTCTTTTTGGTCAATTATTTTGTGAGAATTTTTAAGAGACGACAATCCCATGATAATATGTACTAGTAGTACTAGTAGAAGATGACTGCAATACAGCAGCACTACAATCCTACTACAAATAAGATTGGGATAGAAAATTAAAAACCATTTCTCTTCTCACCACCATCTCCTACTATCATTCAATTATTCTACCATACTACTAGTAATCTACAGACAATTTTAACATTGCATAATACAATGAAATCTTACTACCCTCCTGCACCCCCCTTGTGTTGGATAGTAGCAGAGATGATTTTTTTACAATGGGGTGATATGAATCTGCCTGCTACTAGTAGTAGTACTAGTGTTAAGAAGTACTACAACAAGAAGTGGTGGTTGTCTTGTCATTCTTGCTTGCAGTCCCTATAGTACTAACAATAGTAATACTAGTTATATTTGAAGTACTTATTATACTACAAATTCCTCAACCATCACAATTTCTAAGTTTCACCTTATCTTAGTATGCGATGAAAGATGTTTGGAATATTACCAAGCAGGGTGCCCCTTTACACATGATTAGTTGATGACAATGCAGCACATCATAATTCTTAATATGAGGACTGTAAACAAGCTCAACAGGCAAAAGTCATGGTGATGAAGAAATCAATAAGTAGTAGTAGTAGTAGCATACCAAGTGGTGCAAACATCTGCTCAACAAATGATTAGTAGTAGTAGTAGTAGAAGCAGTCGAAACAGCAGGAGGAGTTGGTAAGAATGCCAAAGAAACCTGGTGCTTGGAAGTTAGACAATGATTCAAAGATAGTAGATTGAACAAAGTTCAGCAACAGTGTTACTACTAGTAATATACAGCACTATTCTCCATCACATACTGCTGATAGTAGCTTTGTAATTTGTTCTGGTTCTTCTTGGTGTTGTTACTAGACAGAAGAGTGCTAGTGCTAATACTAGTAGTAGTTCTGGTGCTGATGGTAGATTTGTGCTCCAACAAAATTTCCACCAGCCTAATTCTTGTTCCTTTTCCAGGTACTAGTAGTAATGTGTAGAAATCATAATAAAATGGGATGATAAGGTTTCAATCTCATCTTGGCAACATTGTTGTATCTACTAGTACCAATGAAAAAACTGCTGAAATGGTGGATTCAGAAGCTCCACCACAATCTTGTAGACAAGCAGGAGACTGCCAAGGTGGCCTCGTCCTCCAACACCATAATGCTGTGGCCAGAGAATGGCATCAAGTCAGTGCTGAAGCCCTGAAACCAAGCTCAGTGGTGACTGATGAACCTTGCATACCATCATATTGCCCTACACCTGAACCAGGCAATTGCCAGAGAACCCCCCCCCCCCCACCACCACCACCACCATGAGATCTTTGAGGTGATCTGGCTGTGCATGGTTTCTGGAAAAGGGGCACAACTGCAGTCTTTGACATCACCCTACTAGTACTAGTCACTGGCACAGAGTCTTCCTCCGGTGAAAAGAAGGCTTCAATGCAGGTGCTCCAAGCCCAGTAAAAGCAAAAGAAGGAGAAGGACAATGACACCTATCACCAGGCTCATTGTCACTTCACTCCTGCTCTTGTGTACTATAGTATGATAATAGATGGGATGGAGAGCCCAGAGGAAGTTGTAGCTTGAAAGAAGCAACTTATTGTCTCCAGCAGGCTTGCTTCCAAGTGGGGAAGAAACTACTCTCCTCAAGTACAATGTGGGCTAGTCAGCAGATCTAGAATTGGATTTGCACTTGCAAGAGCCACAAGCAAGCAGATGTTTGAGAGGCACTCACATTGATAGGATTTCCCACTCCTCTAGTGTTCCACCAGTGTACAATTCCTATTACGAGGAGGACAATACTAGATTGTTCTGTTTTGTCTAGTTTTTTTTTCAGGATTTTGACAGTGCTGCTTTTGATAGAGTTCTGGCCTATTTCCTAACCAGTAGCGGGTCTCCACTGGCCAAATTTGGCCATACCAGCTGTTAATGGAGAACCAGCTCCCCCAAGACCTCTAATCGTCGTGTAGTAACAACAAGAATGACACACAACGACAACAATGACACATGGCGCTGTTCCCAACACTAGCTATTAGCTAGTAGGAACAAGAAGCTTTTCCCCAAAGAACAGCTCCTCTCAGGTCATAGTACTGGAGCAGTTCTAAATGTACTATTACACTGTTTGTGGTAAAAAAATGACCAAATACTAGTAGATCGATGTAGGATCAGTACTAAATAGTGGGCTTCAAAATGAACACATGATTTTACTAGTAATAATTTTTGGTGTTTGAGTAGAATGCCTTTTTGCCCTGTAGGGCGTGGTAGGATTCTACGATTAACGCATTTTATATCGCTTAAACTGGTACGGTACCGCAAAGTGTACAAGTATATGGACGGATGTAGTAGTTAGTAATGTACTGTTGTGCGCTGACTAATAACTACTCATAACCTGTTAGAATACGGTAGTCTTAATTCGAACCTAAACTGGTACGGGGTACATACAAGTACTTACGATACTCTTACGGAACTCCTACTGTCCCCGAACAATATTTGTTGACCGAACCATCTTTGCGGGACCTCTCAGCATGGTAGGTTACGAACGAAGAATGAGGGAACCTCCGATACAAGGTGTACGCGGGCGGTATCAAAGCAAAATTATTGGCGGAATTACAAGGAATGTTGAGCCATCATGGCGGGCTCCGAGAATAGATTCTTTGAATCAACGCTTGCTTGCTACTCTGATGATATAGCTCTTGTTCTTTGGTGCCGGCACTTTTTTATCAATTAAGGAGGCATATCTTCGAGGAACTTCTGAGACTTAAGTAGATTTCCATGTGACGCTATTTCGTGTGTATGTTAACCAAACAATTATGATAATTGAGCACGAGCTTGAAACAAAGCGCATCGTCGCGCGAAGTACCGTACAATAGAAGAATGAACGTGGACATTTATGATTTGCGTTTAAGGAGCGATGGGAATAGAAATAAAAAAAATGATAGTAATGGCCTTTGCATTGAATCGAAGACCGTTGGAGAGCTCTAGATAGAGAAGGTGACGAACAGTCTGATCCCCACAACGTATCTACCTCAAGGTTCAGCGGAACTTCAATGAAAACCAGTCACTTGCAAGCGATAATCGGGAAGATTCGCACGTTCTTTCCAGTCTTTCTTCACATTAGTCTTCTGATTCTCTAGGTCACGTACAATTCACTATCAGAAATGAACAGAACCTACAACGGCGAGCGAGGCAACCACCCGGGCATTGAGCAGAAAAAGGACACCACAGCATCACCCCAGGCAGACCATGCTGCATTGGCCACAGCCCTAGAAGAGGCACTTCATGTCACCAGGAACGGTAGCTTCGATCCCGAACGCGGTTGCGACTATCGCCCGGGTGGTACAGATCTGAGGCAGAGACTGGAAGAGCGGTGGAACGAACTGGTCTTGGCTACTACGGGCAAGGCCAAAACCGAAGCCACCGATGGTTGGTTTCGAACCCTCTACGAGAAACACACGGAAGCCGGAAGGTACTACCACACCGCGGTTCATCTCTGGGAAATGTTCGAGCTGCTCGACATCGTTGCCAATGCTTGCGTGAACCCTTCTGCTCCCGGATGGTATGTTCCGATGGCCTGGGCGGTGCTCTTTCACGATTCAATCTACGATCCCAGGTCGAAGCGAAACGAAAAGGACAGCGCTGAATTGTTTCGAGCCTTTGTGCACGCTGACAAGGCAGTCGCCATGGACAGTACAACGTGCAACGCCGTGCTGACAATGATCCTGGCAACCGAGAAACACCAAGTGCTAGCCAATGGCCGGGAGGAGGACGAATTCGTGGCGATGCAAAAGCACTTTTTGGACATTGACATGGCGGTACTGGGAAAGCATGGCACCGCCTATATGAAATACGCGGCTCTGGTACGCAAGGAGTACAATTTCGTCCCTCGAGATGTCTATTGCAGCGCCCGAGCCGACATTCTCGAAAATTTTCTAAGTGAGACCAGCAACGAGAGTGGTACCACCACGGGGGCGAAGCACGTGTATCTGACAAATGCATTTCGGGAGGCCTTCGAGACCCGGGCGGAAGACAATTTGAGGGAAGAAATCAATCTTCTTCGAAACAACACAATTCCAGAATAACACTGAACGGTCCTTGGGCTAGCGGAGAGGAACACGGAGATGAAAACACATCAAGGCAGGTTGTTGTAGCGAAAAATACAGAGATACAATGGGTTCTAGCCTGGTCTATTGTTTTGTACATTGGATTTCAGTTTTGGGGATTCGAGTGACAGCTACATGTACATATCCATTCGTCAATGCAGCTGCTCTGATTGGGCACAAGAGTGCTGTGGCATTGCGGACTCTCTCTATTCCCCGAAGAAGAAATTCCCCGTCGCTTCGCCTTCCGGTGACGAAAGTGAATTGCCATATCGACGATTGTGAGTTACAGGAACGAATACGTCCGGTTGAGCTGGCTGTTGGTGAAAGTCTCCACCGCCAGCATTTTGCTGCTGCTGGTCGTTGTATTCGGTTCCCATGAAGTTGGACGACTCCCAAAACTGACCATTGATGTCATTCTGTTTCAGTTGTTGCTGTTGCTGATCCTGGCTGACATGACCCTGACTCTGACGTTCGTTGAGAGCGTTGTCGATAGGGCTGGCTTCGTATGGACTGGCAAAACGGCTCGCCTCGCTTTCTGAAAAGGGATCACCCGCCGGGCTTTCAAAATCTTTGGCATAAGATTTCGATTGTCCAGAGGATTCGAACTGCCGGTCATAGTGCTGCCTTTCATATTGTTGCCCGTGGTGTCGGGATTGCCTTTCCGAAGTTTTCGGTAGGGCGTCGTCGGGGTGCATGGAGGAAGGGCTTGATTTGAATTTTTCGTGGCCTCGGGACGATCGTTGCACCGGAGACGAGGAGGTTCTTTGTGGAGCCTTATCGGGAGACGGCATTCTGGAAAGGCGATCCAGAAAGTCTCTGAAATCGTCGCGACTCTTCCTTGGCATGTTGCGGGTATCAACCGAGCGATTTTCGCTGTGGTGATCTCTTGTTCGGCGGCGTTTCGATCGCCTCTCTGAACGTCTTCGGTTACTTGCATCGGTTGGGCTGTCGCCGCTCAGATCGAAGGTCCTTCTCTCGCCTCGGCCTTCGTTCGAGTGCGACGGAGATTGATCGTACACACGCTGTTGCTGATGCTGTTGAGAACTGCCAGTCTGTTGCGGATACGAAGGTTGAGGAGGGGGTCGATTATACTCTGTGCTGGGATTGCTTCCATTGACGGTAGGAGCCATGCCACCTTCGCCCGTGTTGCCATAATATGCGGGGTATCCGGCCACACCGGGGTAGTAATTTGGTTGAATGGGAGGAACCCCTGGATAAGCCCCAACCTGCCCCGGAGGCGCTTGCTGATAGGGGTTAATTCGGGCATCTTGGGTGTAGTGCATGGGATGAGCGGCGAACGCCACTGGAGCTCCAAATGCAGGAGGAGGAGCAGCAGCAGCCTGTAGATGAGGAGGAGGAGGTGCGCCGCCATAGAACGACGGGGGTGCATGTGGATATGGCAGAGCAAATCCCGTACCCACGGAAGCCGGAGCAACCGGTGCCGGATAAGGTGGTGGATATGCTGTTGTAGGTCCTCGATAAAATGGATGACCTGGAGCAGCAGTGGCTGTGGCGAATGGGCCGGTCTGCTGCGTAGGGACGGCAGCAGTCGCTGGGTCCTGATCTTTGCTGAGAGATTTGTTAATTTGTTGTTTGTTATTAGCAGCATTCCCTTCGACGTTGTCTTCCTCATCTTCCGAATATCCGTCCTCGGAAGAGCAGCTTGACGAGGAATCTGATTCTTCGTCTCCATTTCCAGTTTTGTGAGCGGGAATGGGGGAGATCCCGTGGCGTTGCTTTAACAACGCATCCGTCATGTTGTCAATAAGAGATTTTACTTGCAAGAGGGAGGCGCCGACCGAGGATCTTTTCTCTTCTTCCGACATGATTGGGAATTCCATCAGCTTAGCAGCCTTGTATTGCAATTGGTCCGGACCGTGGCTGGTACTAAAGTTGTTCAGGACGGAATAGGACAGCAGCGCGGCGGCCTTGCCACCAAGCAACTTATTGGGTTTCTTTCCTTCCAATGCAGTCGTTAGAACGGCCTTTGGGATTGGCTCCTTATGATTTACATTATTTCCCTTTGTGTCGCTGCACGCGCTGGGTTCCTTCTCGTCGGAGGACGGAGAGATGCAGTTCTTACGATTGAGATGGGCTTTGGCTTGCTCGATAGACTTGAAAAACACATCATATTCCTTTAGGAATTCGGCCCTGCCTCTCTCCTTCGTCTGGCGATACTTTTGGAGGTGACTCTTGGTTCTTTCACGAGTTATGTATCTCGGCTGCTTCCTCATATTCTCCATGATGACCGAAGGGGAACAATTCTTGAGGCCGATTTCGAATATCGCCGCAGCGAAGGCCTTGTGCTGTTCCAATGACCATTGTGGCGGCTTGTTTTTTGTCACAGCAAGCATGTTGTTCGATGTATCACAATTCTCGTCACCTCCGGCGTTATTTTCGGCCTTGATTGCGGCAGCTTTGTCACCGTCGGTATCATCGGCATGGGTGCTGGGAATCTCCTCGTCGTCATCGAAGTGTTCGAGTTGCAGTACACCATCATCTCCGCATTCGAGGCCAACAGAGTTCAACATATGCACCGAGACTTTATTCTTGTTTCCCGAGCTATGGCTGTCCAGGCGTGAACTGTAGTCTTTATTCTTGGTAGATCCATTTTGTTTTGCCAACCCCGTACCGCTGATCAATCGAGGAGGAACGTAATGGTTGCTTATGGAAGCAGTTACGACTGTAGGCGGATGGCATGACATTGCCATCAGCGTTGAGGCTGACGCATTGCTGGTCACCTGAGATCTTGAACAGTCCTTTATAAACGCGTCGGTACCTTTGTCGAAGCGAGCTCTTTTTCTTCTCTTCGAGCGAACGTGAGCTTTTGAAGCTATGTCGGCTATAGCATCGAAAGCATCACTACATGTTGTTTCATTACCGTCCCTGTGCCCCATTCCCTTTTGTTTTATGGTGGCCTTGTCTTTAGATTCAGTGGCATTCGTTTCGGCCTTGGCAACCACCGAAGCTGGTGCTTTCGAAACATTTTTCGCACCAGCCGTATTAAGGCTCTTCATAGTTGTTGATGAGGCCTTTACGGGTACAGTAGGTTTTCCAGGGGTCTCGTCTGTAGGTTTATTGCACCCAGCATCCCGTTTCTCGTCAAGAGCGACATCGTCATCTTCTATCTTTATCACGGGCGGTTTTCTGTGTGTGACCGACTTCGATGCACTTCCTTCCATCGGATAATGATAGACCTCGGTTTGGAAACCGCTCTCCGCTCCACTGCGTGTTGAAAATGACGACGGTATAATCGAAACGGACCGTAACAGTACCATACCTCTTAGAGAGCAGGGATTTAGTTGTTCCTAGGTGCGTTTATCCTCTTTTGCTATTCCCCCGAGTTCACTGATGACAGAGCGTATCGGATAGACCAAATTGCCGTTTTCGATCATTAGAGCACCCGGTAGGTAACGGGTATTAGTTTGTCCTTCGCTTCTTAGCAAAAAATGCAGGGTTGGAATTTGCAAGAATCTGCGATGCTAAGAATTTGATAAAATCCTTCTTCTCATTTTTTGGGTGACTTTTTGAACGTGCTCGATGCATGGACGCTTTTCCTCCAATGAAAACATACCTTCTCGATCGAGGACAAGCAAATTAATTATTATCGTTACGTACGTATACATTATTATGAATCACATTTGTTTCTTAGGTATTCATTTCTAATAAAAGTTTTTAACCCTAATTAAACTTCTACTCCCGTGGGAGGAAGTGTGTCGTCAACGGCTATAAAGCTGCCATGAGATCTTTTACTCAGACAGTGTGTAGCACACATGGATGACACGATCTCTCGTAGAAGTCCTCATGCCAGCAATTGATTTTCTCTACTTAATGATTTCAATAATTTTATTCGTTGTCGTTCTTGAACCTACGGTACTTCCGAACAATAATAAGAACTGGCTGGTAAAGCCGTAAATATCTACCTTCCCACTTACAGCACGATCCTTCACGCTTTACTCGCAATAGAAACGTTGTAATTTCCCAATGCCGGAAGTTGAGAAGAACTTGAGCAGCTGTTGTCTTCTTCGGAAGGAAGGAAACCTATTGGAATGGTTTTTGGAGGTAAGTTCCTGGCATCGTCTCGGCGTTTTGTGGAACGAGCACTGGCCGCCATCGACAGCTAGCATGCACTGTAGATGACATTATTGTTCTTCCTTGCGGTCGAGCTAACGTGAGGCTTATTTCGGCATCCGTATGTCGCCAACACGTACGGTGCTTATGTCAGGAGTCATTATGGGTGATTCCCGTTATTATACAAATGCTAAATTTGATAGACAGACAGACCAAAAATCTATGACAATTTGTCATAGATTTAGCATTTTTAGAATGGGTCAACCGACCCCATTCTAAATGTGCTAAATCTATGATGGAACCCAAAAATTAAAATTTTCTACATAAGATTCAACACAAAGGCCTACCAGTACCTACCCACACCCCTATTTAGTCATTACAAACCATTTAAGATTCCAGATTCTCAAAAAGACTGGTGAGATGAAGGAGAACAAGAAGCCTGCCTTCCTCCTTGCTGTCTGGCCTATCCGTTGCAATTTTGATCCCCAATACTATAAATTGCTAAAAATTCTAATTTATCATTCTATAATAACAGGAATCACCCAATATGTTTGCAATTCGCCATAAACTCAAATGTCCTGGCATACTTAGTCCCCAAATTCAAAGTTAACTTTTTCACACATTGTGTCACAGCAAAATGTTGCCACCAGTACTGTGCATTTTGTAACAATTGAATACAGCCAGCCCCAAGTGGTCTCCAGTTAAGACTTGAAGCGTTAAAATAAAGTTATCAACTTTGAATCAAAGTCATCAACTTTAATTTGAAGTTGCCAACTATTCTACATAGAATATGTACTACTAGTAGTCCTGGTAGGGGCAGGCTGGCAGACCCAGCAGCTGCTCCTCCAGCTGATCAGCTGCTCAGCTTGCATGAGAAAGAAAATCAGAGGTCTGCTGTAATAGTACAAAAGCTGTGTAGTAGTAGAAACACCATAGAAATTAGCAAATCAAAGGAGCAGGAGTAGACTGGCTGCAGATTTTGGTCAAAATTGCATGGTTTTTATCATGTTTTCTTCAAAATTGTACTGGGGCCTACTGTGGCCCACCACCTAAAAACTTCCCTCCAGCACAGCACTGCTCATCTAAACTGTTCTTTCATTCTGAAAACACCCCTTGGTTCAAAGCAATCTACCATGGGAATCACTCTATTTCAAGCACTTCCACTCACTTGTTTGTATTGTATCTGGTATGAGTAGACACCTTGATCCTCATCGTATAGGCTGGGCCACGCTTTTCCAGCCGAAATTTTTGTACATTTTTGAATACGGATATAAGTACATGAATATCGATCAATATTCAACGTACGCCGTTCTCCTCCACGCCATTAGAAAGCTCTTTCAATTCTCTTTTCAACCATGTGCTTATCGTTGTTAAGCGTCCGTTGGGGACCAAATTATAGCTGTTAGAGTGAGTTGCACCCTAGTTAACTCTCTACGTGTATTTTGTACTGTGCGGGGATTTTTGGCTATCTTTTTATCGTGTAATGACTACTTTGACTCAACCCCCCAATGGACAAGCTCACTAAATTTGGCCACTAATCGTGTGAACTCAAATTTGGCAATACCCCTCCTTGATACATTTGTTCTGTTTCCGGTTTATCAGAAGGAACTGTGTCGGAAGCATTTCCTGGTGCTTTTAACACGATGTGTTGATCCCATTTCTTTCTCTTAAAATCGATCGAGAACAATACACCCTGTGACGGACAGCACCCCTGCTAAGTTTGGAGGATACTGCAAAAAGCAAGCAAAGACAGCATAATAAGCAAAACAAGCAACAGCAAAACAAGCAAGATGAGCAACTCAAAACGCCGGATTTCCTAGTCGAAGATCTCCATAAGGACGTATATCAATACGCCAACAGCTCTCCAGACTCAGTCCCTCCACGACGCACTGGAGCAGTCTTATTTGGTTGCCATCCAAAGCAAAGAGTTAAATTGAACAGGAGGAGAGCAAAAACAAAGAAGGCAAGACACCAAGCCCGGATGCTTGTTTACAAAGGACCAAAGGCCTGTGCTCACAAGCACTGGATGCCACGTCGGAAGCTTGCAATCGTAAAGGGCAATATGGAGATGAAGTGGCATCCAGCATTGAAGGCAAGAGAAGCGCTTGAGCAAATAAAGCAACAACAAATAGACCCAGGGATTGGATGGAAGATTCAAATAGTTATGGAYCCCTCTGTGCCTCCTCCGGAAGCCCCTGAGCCCCCTCCACCAGAGATAATTGACAATCCGTCCCCGAAAGTACAGTTTGTAATGAATCAAGACTGGAAGTGGGTGGAGGAATGGGAATGGGACCAAAAGCCAACGCCATACAACAAAGAGCTGAATGAGACCTGTGCTGGTTGTCTGAAGAAGACCTGCCTAAAGAAGAAAGATCTGGCGAAGGCAATTGAGTTAGCTCGATTTGCAAAGCCTCTCTTGCCTCCAACGATGAGTGTCGGGGATAAACATGAGTAGTTCTTTGAGATCTACAGGACAGTCATGAAGAGGGAAAATAATGAAACTCCCTGTATTCAGTGTGCAAAAGAATTTTGCTTTGATGAGTGKGGACACCCTATGTATGATGGAAGAAGCTTATCCTTTGATTCAGCTGAYTATGAGGAGATGAATTGTGAGAACCAGCAACCAAATCAGCAACCCAATCAGCAACCAAATCAGCAACCAAATAAGCAACAACCGAATGAGCATACTATTCATATTTAAGGAATAAGCAACTGAATCAGCATGAGCTGGCTCAGTTTCATCAACAACTTCCTCATCACTTGAGCTTTCATCATCCTCAAACAAAGTTTCCACATCTGATTCTAACTCAAAGGCTGCTTCAAAGGCGGATTCTTGAGACTCAAACAATAAGGCTKGTTGTCGTGTTGCCGCTGCCGTTATTCTTGCTGAACGTCGGTTGGTTATGTTGTTGAGTGGCATCGATAGCTGGTAAGTGTTGCTGATAGTGTTGCGTGTTACTGATACTTTTGCTGAGCGTTGCTGTTGATTACTGCTGCTTACTGATGCTGATACGAAGGATGCTGATACGGAGGATGCTGATACAGAGGATGCTGATATGGAGGATGCTGATACGGAGGAGGATGCTGATATTGTCGATTCGTTGCTGATATCGTTGATACGGAGGTTCGCTKATATGTGTTGCTGATACAGAGACTTGCTGATATGGTGTCCGCTGATGCTGATATTCTTGCTGGAGATGAACTGTTGCTTATTAGTGAGGAGGACGCTGATTAGTGTTGATGGAGGGGGGGCAAGAAGATGTCGGTTGTCAGAACGAGAAGCGCTCTCACTGGAATTATGGTAGCTTCAGCACACGGTTGTGAGGACTCCTCTGTGTCCAACAATTGACAACAAGTTGCCTTCCTGCAATCAGGATGCTGATACGGAGGATGCTGATACGGTGTCCGCTGATACGAGTCGCTGATACGGAGGATGCTGATATGGAGGATGCTGATAGCGTCGACGCGTTTGTAGCTTGCTGCTTGGATCAATAGCTGGTTAGTGTTGCTGAATAGTGTTGCTGAATAGTGTTGCTGATAGTGTTGCTGATAGTGTTGCTGATACTTTTGCTTAATACTGTTGCTTAATACTGTTGCTTAATATTGATGCTGATAGTGTTGGTGGAGGGGGGGCAAGCGGATGTTGGTTGTCGGAACGAGAAGCGCTCTCACTGGAATTATGGTAGCTTCAGCACATAGTGGTGAGGACTCCTCTGTGTCCAACAATGGACAACGAGTTGCCTTGCTGCCATCAGCATCATGAAGGATCAGTATTGGTGCGGCATCGGATGTTATTTTAGGTAAATATGTTCATCGAGAAGTTATTTCAAGCACTCCGACAGACATCGTGACAAAAATTCTATAGAAAAAATGGTGTGTTCTGACAAGATTTCGTGATGTCAGTCGGCGCGCTCGACATATTTTACACGGGAAAAAGATGGCCAAAAATCCCCGATATTATCGTACATCTGCTGGCCAACGCTATACGATAGAAAGGCAGTCAATAGAGATTGCAGCAAACTTGTTAGACCAGATCTCTACCTTCTTGCTATCAGTTTAACTATCAATCCTTGTTCTGCCAGCCTTGACAAGTGCTCAACATTCATGTATAATGAAGGGGGAGAGATCTATTCAAGGGGGGTTGATATTTCCAGGTGACTGAAGGGAATGGATGTGACAAGGAAGAGGAACTCCACTATACTAGCATATCAAGCCTTCACCCCTAGGAACTTGCTAAGATGTGAGTTCTTTTTGACACATCAGGATTCCTACTAGGAGGAAGTTTATAGATGTGGATGAGTTTGTATTTAACATACAAAGGACCAATTGCAAATATGAATGGGCTACTAAAAGCGGAAGGGTTGGACAATCAGGACACTACAATAGAACTGAGTAGCTGACTATCATGCTAGATATAGAGACAGGGGGGATCCCAAGTTACCTCCAGAGACTAGTAGAGGAAGTATTCAAAATCCTAAGAGATGGATTCAGGTCCTTAGAACAGCAGGCACATCAGCTTGGTGGACCTTTGCTCAGTGCACTGATATCAAGCAGCATCCAGCATCTGGGGATACTGATGCTCACAGAGTGTTTCTTTGGGTCAATCTGAGAGCCCATCTCACTGGCTTGGTAGCTCAAATGCTTCATGTCAGACCAGCTGAGGAAGGAACTCACTTCATATCCATTCTTTGTCCTCCATATTGACCTAAATTTGGTCCTATTGAGTACAAGATCTGTTATATAATTGGGATGGTGAGCAAGGTGGCAAAGCCTCAATGGACCACAGCAGATCTTGAGCATACTCTTAGAACAGAGGCCTATAAAATTCTGGGCCCTTTTGATTCAACCTCTGACCATTGTGAATACACTGTGGATGAGATATACCAGCCAAGGAGATATTACTGAAGAAGCAACAACAACAGCACCTTTGTGGTTTCCAGCAAGCCTGCTGGTAGTAGATTCAGCAAGTTGTTGCAATGGACTGGAGCAAACCCCTGGGGACCAGCTTGTTGGCAAGGCAACTCCTTCTGGGCCTATAAAAATTGAATCCCACTGGGAAAGCCTGGATATGAGTTCCCTGGAGCAGCTTCACAATAGTAGTAGTACCAACTCAACAAGGAGGTACTTGGCATTTTATCAACAGCAATCAAGAGGGGATTACAACAGCACACACAAGCTGCTCTTATTTTACAAAGAGATACTAGTAGCAAGGCATCCTAATGGTGAAGAAACAGGAGGAAAAGAACCAGTACTAGAGGAATCAACAATGCACTTGGCATTCAGCCTTCAATATTTGTAGTAGGAAGGAGAAGGCAGAAGAGGCAATCAATCAGAGAAGCTGTCTCCATAGTCCAAGCCAGCTGAGCTCTTGCTGCTCAAAGAAGGGCACTTGACAATACGTTTGAGACCCAAGCCCAAGCTGTTGCTTGCTGACAGGTGCTTCAAGTCAGTGCTTGCTGCTAGGCACTTGCTCAGGGGTACGTCAAGCCAGTGTTTGAATCAGGAGCTTGCTTCCCCTCCTGCTTTGCAAACAGCTGGTTTTGCTTGACATACTTTACCATCAAATTAGCAGCCTCCATTACATTTGGACCAAGGTTCTCCATCTCCTGGTGTGCTCTCTTCTTCAGTGTCATGGCCTCTGCACTAGTGTCCTCAGCAGTAAGAGGAGGCACAGACAGTAGATCCAGCGCCTCTTGCTTGGAAGCATAATGAGTGCCAGGAACATACTGCTTGATACTATAGCTTCCTTCCTGATTGCTCATCCAAACAAATGAGTAGCAGTAACAGATGAGCCCATGCAACAAAGCCTTGGCAAGGGACAAGACGGAAGCTTGAATTCAGACTTGATAGGCTCAGGCTTCACATCTACCAGCTTGCCTGTGCTGTCAGAGCTATCACTGTAACTAGTATCACTATCACTATCAAGCAAGGATACTGGTGATGGGATGCAAGCTGGAGGACCCTCTAGTACTATGATCTCTTGGATACTGTAGACACTGAGCAAGATGAGGCACTGCTGCTACTGTGAACGCTGGTGGTGGCAGCAGCTGCTGGAGCAGTGTTAGCAAGCTTAGTGGCAAGAGGTGAACCAGCACTGGTATTCAAAGGTTATGGTGTAGTAGGCCCACCCAATCCATTCCTAGTACTGAATCAATTATCCTGATGGTAGGAGGAGCCTGCAGCTGTTGCTGAGGCTGCTGCTGGGGAGCAACAGGGGCCTGTTGCTGAGGTTGCTGCCTCTGAGGTGGTCACTGCTGCAATTCCCCAGGATTTGGAACACCAAACAATCCCCTCACTTGTCCAAGAACTATTGGATCCCTTGCTGCTGTAGTTAATTGATACACCACCATACTTCGTCTGAGTCCCCATTGGTCCATACTCTTTCATAGTAGCATCCCTCATGATCAAGTTCCTCTGGATACTATCCTCAGCAAGCAACCTAGGAGTACTGCCTTCATACCCATAACCATCCTGAACATTCCCTGAATCATTCTTCACACCACCAGGATGTGCTATTGCTGCATCAATGACTCCATTCTGCAGAGTGGAGGTGACAAGGCGGTTGAACAATAGCTGGGGATAGTTAGCCAGTTGCCCAGCACCTGTCTGTAGGTGGTTACTTCTTGCCTCCTCCTTGTCAGCCTGTGTAAACAATTGATCCTGCCTTAACAATCCACCAGAGGTTCTTCCCAAAAATATTTCAATCTTTTCAACATTAATTTTCAGTGCAAATTCTACAGAACTTTACAGGAGTTTTCTCCCCTATTCTCAACATGCTGGTTTACATTTAATGAATTGCCTGCTGAGAAAGAAGAAGCAGAATTGGCCCTGCTGCACCAAAAGAATTTGGTTCATCCTAGTACTACTACTACTACTACCATGACACCACCAGTATTAGAAAACTACTACTACTACCTCAGTGGATTTTGCAGCATGTTCTAGTACTACAATGCTAATGTTGGGAAGGTTAAATTAATGTTGTTGGGAGCCTCTGGATTAGTAAACAAGGACCATCTGTATACTAGTAGTAATACTAGTAGTACTTCTAGTACTAAATAATTGCAGTATTGATTTTTTTGAGGAAATACTAGTTGATGAATTCCCAGCACAGCATCCTTTTTCAAGACAACAAACCACATGATCAGCAGCAGAACCAATCACCAAATTATGGGTGCTGTTATTCTGCCTCTAGCATTGATATTAGATGAGATAAATCTGTTTATGCATAACGGCTCTAGGACTAAAAACATACTATTGGAAAGTTTCTTGGAAATCCACCCCCCAGACCCCCCTTCCGCTTCGAGAAACAATTTCAGTCAAAACTATTTTAGTCTTTTTTAATGTTTCGACGTCCATGATTTGGTGGGATAAGAAGGCGTGGTCCTGGACCAAACAGTACGGGTACTAAAGTACACGTAGAAATTACTTTTTCCTGGTCCTACGGCTTCAAAGTATTATTTAATAAACGGCTGTTTCTGTATGGGAGGACAATAAATGAAGTATCAGTGAACACGGATCTCAGATCTTTGGTTCAAGGCAATAATAGTAAGCGAAATGAATATTAAAAAATCCGTACCGAAAAGCCACGTTAGTGAAATACGTACTTCCCACCGTACGAAGTAATATCTTCCTACGCTATCGTACATAGTACGGTACAGTTACCCGTAGTTAGTTGTCTTCGACAGAGCCGACTAAATGGCCTATTTCTTTCCTTTCAACTTCGTGGTTTAAATGTCGTATTTCCTTCTACTGTACGGTATTTCCCCTACTTCACAAAAATCCTCACGGTTCAGTATTTTTCATACAGTACCGTGATGTCAGATGACTACTACCGGTACCTCCGCTCCGTTCCAAAATACTGGTGCAGTTCGCACCTCTTTGGTCGAAATAAACTCAATTTTTGGCCGATTTAACTGCTTAATTAATTTTTATTCACGCGCGCGCATGCTCATTTATATTTTTTATCTACAGTACTGATTCTACGTGTTTTAGAACAAAGAAATACCGTACCATTATTTTGGAAAAAATGTAGTAGGGCAAACTGTACCAGTATTAAAAAATAATATCATCTCAGGGCGGAAGGAATCGAGACTTTACCGGTACAAAAATGCATTGGGATCGAGCTGTGAGTTTCCTTTTCAATTAATTTTCGTAACCGCATGTTACTTATCTTGTTTTAGAGAAAGTTCCAATGTGTTTGGCCAAGAGGACGTTGAATTGATAGTACTTGGGTAGGCGTCTGTTATTTGTGTATTTGTCTCTTCTTCTGTGTACTTAAGTGGGATGTACAAAAATGACTTTTTGTACTTATCAATTTGAAAAACAGAATTTGCACAAATAATATCAATTTGAAAAACAAAATTTGCGCAATTAAGAACCTATTTTGGAAGACCGTACAGGTAGTATTTCCTTGTTCCAAAAGCATCTGATCATCTCACAAAAATCACGCAGGCATTGAACGCTTCAATATTATTTCCTATTTCGAAGCTTTAATGTGATGCAAGTAGGAAGCGTACAAGTTGTTTGAACCATATTTGCTTTAATAGTCCTTTTCAAAACGTGAGCTTGCTGATTTTTCGATATTCGCTGATTTTCGCTTGTCTGAGGACCTGAGCAAATAAGGTGTGGAATGTCACCGGACAAATTGATCCGAGACATAACAATTTGTGGTGTTATCGACGGCAATAACATGGACAGAGGGCTCTCTCGTACTTCTAATAGCGTTACCAACCAAGAACAAACAAGCGATTCTGATGTAAACGGGCAACGCAAAATTCATGGTTTCGTTCCATCTCCAAGTACAAGCGCAATCCGTAGTGGAGTTGCTCTGAATAATTTTGATGAAGAACGGAATAAGTTACTGACGGCTTCCATAACATTCGACGATCCGTTGGCATTTGCAGAGGCCCGAGCTTTCGTGGGGAAAGGGCAACAGACTTTAGATTTTGCCAATACAAATGCTGCTCTTATTAGAGCGCGGCAGCTGATTGACGAAGAAAAGCTACAGAGGACTTTATTGCGTAATCGCCTATATCTGGAGGACGCCAGAAAAAACAGCGCTTTAGAATCAGATCTTGCCTCTACATCCAATGAAGAAAAGCTACAGAGGACTTTATTGCGTTATCGCCTATAYCTGGAGGACGCCAGAAAAAACAGCGCTTTAGAATCAGATCTTGCCTCTACATCAGCCGTGGCATCAGCATCCCTAAGAATAGGAGATCATCCTCCTGTAGGGGGAAGTTCAAGGAAACGTACTCTGGACCAAGATAGTATGCTGATGTTGGAAAGAGAACGAATATTGAGAAGAGCTCGTCAAGAGGAACAATTAATTGCAGAAATTTTGGCCAGTGAAAGAAGGAAACGAGACGGTGATATGATTTTCAACTTGCTCAGCCAGCAAAATCCGATGGCATCGGGGACTTCAAGGTCTACTCACGTTGCAACCCACAGTGATGATCTTTCAAGGATGACTTTGTACAACAGAGACTCGTTATCGTTGCAATCTGCATTGCAATCATCGAATCTTCCAGCGCCCCTGACGGACACGGCTTCAACCTCATCCATCCTTGGAAAACGGACGTCTTTCGCAACCTCGGCTTCTCCCTCTATGGCACGACGACTGTCTACGATGAACCGTTTACCTTGCGAAGGAAACGGACTCGGGGATGCAATAACCCAAAGAAGCCAAGCTCCCACCTCGTTGTGTGACCCGATAGGGAGCAGAGACGTAAACAGCGTCTATGCGTCTATGCTGCGCAGTGTTGCACCTCTCCCTACAACTGCCCCTTCTCCAGTAGATTTTATTCGTTCTTCTACTCTCCACACAGCCGAGGCTCCAAGTTTTGCAGGAGTATCCCTTCACCAACAAGCACCAGACGAGGCTGATGATATCTCTAAACGATTTAATAAACATCAATGCAAACAATGGACAGTAAAATTTCATGAGCTAATAGCTTACAAAAAAAAACACGGACACTGGTAAGTGCAACGACTATCACATCTCTGATAGCTGAGTGGACCACTCCATTTATTGATCATGACACGCAATCACATCTAAGCTTCTACGCTATTCTATTGACTCCGAAATCATATTTTTGACATACTGACCTTGTCCGGTCTCAATCTCTCCAGTAATGTTCCTCACCTTTATAAAGAAAACCGTGGGCTCGCAATGTAAGATTTTATAAAGTAGAGAAAAAAATAGAGAAGAGCAGACTTGTTCGTTTTAGCGAAAGGCATTGTGATCGCTTCATCCTACTGTCATTTTTTTCTCACACACTCTTCTTTCACGCACTATGACGTAGGTGGGTGAAACGGCAACGGCACCAACACAACCTATTGGCCGAGAAGAAGCCGTCCACTCTAACTGGCGAACGAATAAAACTTTTGGAAAGCATTGGATTCATTTGGAATTGCCTAGACAGTGCATGGGAAAAGAATTTTCAAGATCTTCGTGCTTTTGCCATTTGCCATGGACACTTGTAAGTCTTTACGCGTCAATCACGCACCATGCTAATCAAGCATCGCATTTGTTAACGCTACTTTTGTTGGTAGATGTTGTCATCGATTATTTGGCCACAATGATTTGTTTTGATCGAAAGTGATTGCAGAAATGTTTTCCATCAGTATTGTTGTATGCTCCAAACCTCATTGTCATATTTGTCGCCGTCCGCCACGGTGTCGTCTTTCCGCTCTCTTTTCAACAGCTCGGTTCCTCATACATACGAAAAGAATACGAAGCTCTCCAGCTGGGTGGTCAATCAACGAAGGTACGAATGTTACTGTGTATACAAAAGAATACGCACGCACGCTAAGAGGAACGCCATGCACTCGATTGTCGAACGTACCACTAGCGTATTGCCTCGATTAATCCTCGGCAACATATTTTGTTGACAAACGTGGTAACATGCATTTTACTTCACTAATCATCTGTGCTGAACATCGATGTGCTTTGTAACCAACTTAGGCAATGCAAGCTTGTTGAAGACGGAAAGCCAAGTAGCATGACCAAGCATCGTTTTGAAAAACTAGAACAAATCGGATTCCCCGTCGTTAACAAGAAACGGAAAAGGGCACGGAGCACGCTGTAAAAGCAGGTCAAGTATTTATTGAATTTTCGGTGTATCCTTGTGTTCCTTTTGTTCCTGGCATATACGTGCTCCTTAATTCGACAAATGATTTCTTCTACAGATGCTGCTTGATGCCTATCAGATGTTTTGTTTGCTTCTCCTATTTGTGCAAGGTATAAAGTGTTACTAGTTCGGCCCTCGAAGTAATGTATGGAGCACATCGGATGCCGACAGTAATCAGAATGTGAAGGAACACAACAAGTACTACGAGTTTTTCGTGTTGCCATAACAGGGGGTGAAGTAGGACTGTATTTTTATGGTAGTTGGAACCTTGCCCGAAGCAAAATCACGTCAGAAGAGTATTTGGGTCCTGTACCGATAGCGGTTGCTCTTGAGACCCTTGAATATCAGAGATAATTGATCACCGAGCACACCATTTTAACTCTTCTTCGTGTTGCTGCTAGTACTAGTACTACTGCTACTACTACATCACACTACCAAAAAACCAAAGCATGAAACTAAAGCTACTACTAGCTACAACTGTTTTGTTTCTAGTAGCATGGTGGTCCACAACAAGAAGCAGATGCTTGGTGCCACCAGCGTCACAGAAGCATACTAGTAATAATACTAGTACTAAGGAGGCACTTTCATACTACTAGTAGTAGTTAAGAAGATACTATTATTAATGGGTGAACAATTGTACTTTTTTGTTCCCTCTGATTTTGGGTTTAGTAGTCCACAAGTCATATTTGTTGAACAAAGAACCAACAGAAAAACCTCATTGCTTGCACTACAGATTGCACTACAGAACTTGCTGCTCAACTTGTTTCTTGGACTCTCTGTCTATCTGACCAATGGCTCCTACAATCTGTTTGATCTTTGTGCAGAACATACTATCTTTCTCTTGTCTTTCTGTAACCTCCAGTTTCCTTACTAGTTTGTATCAATAGTAAATGTCCCTGAAATTCTTCAGGTATGATGCTTGCTACTAGCTTATCTTCTATGAATAGCACCACCAACAGAGGAAAGAGTATTAGATTCTGACACAAGGATTGAAGAGGTATCTCTCACACATTGCAGATAAGATACATTTGTAATTTTTTGCACTAATGTCTGTGTGTTGTGACAGCATGCTGCCAGTTTGCTGCCTACAGTTCTACTCCAGTATTCACTTCTCAAGAAATTGAAACTTTCTGTTATAGATCTCTTGTTAAATCAGTTTCTTGCACTCTGTTTTGCAACTGCTTTGACTAGTGGTTTGTCATGAGGTAGTAGTAGTAAGGACAGTAAGAACTTGTACTTGTCAAACACTAGTACTTCTCTTGTTGTGTATGTTACATTTTTTTCCTTCACATGATATAGCTCTGTGTCCCAACTCAGCATTGTTCTCTCTAGTAGGCTTTCATTCCTTTTGCTATTTGTGTTTGCGGTCAGCTTGTGTTCTCAATGAGGTTAGGACTTGCGTACCTGCTGTGGACAAAAGAGTCAGCATTTGTATGTACAGCATTCCCATGTATTGGCTGTCCTCCTTTGCAGTATGAATGGATTCCAAGCAATTGGTCCTTGAAAAATTACAATCAGATTGCCTTTGAACAACAGCCCCATAGTGGTAACTACTAGGAACACTGTCCATTGAACTCAGTAACCAATCATTCATTCCCAAAAAGTCCTCTTTGAAGGTTTCTGCTTCTCTCTTTGCCCATCCAAGTTGGTGCATGTAAAGCCTCTCTCCAGGACTGGCAAGATTGATGCTGTATAAATTTATGCAATGCCAAAATCTAATTCAGAAAAGACATTTCTGCCCTTTATTTGGTGGTGGGATATGTTTTTGAAGGATTTGGTAGAATGAGTTCCTAACCCATGTTGCTGAGATCAAAAAATCTTCAGGGGTTCACAGTCTTATAGTTGTCAAGGTATGATGGTCTTTGATTTCCCTGTCAATTAGTAGGGGCAAGACGTCTCCTGCTTTGGTGCAAATATGCTCCTTCAACGCACTAGCTCTGGTACTAATGCCAGGTGCTCTTGGGAAATTACAGTGACAGCAGAGCATTCTGGTATTTGCAGAACAATGATAATGAACACAATTTTGTTGTTGTTGTGGTGTGTTGTCAATTAAAAATGCTACTACAAATTTCATTTTGACAGGCCAGCTCTTTCCATTCCAGGGAAGGTTGGACCACTCGATACATTCAGACAAGTGACATGCCTCTTTCAGGCTTTGCAATGCTGCATATGAGAAGCCTGAATGAAGATTGTTAATATTGTTGATGGTATTGTCTGCCTTGTTGTATTTGATAGATGGATGAAAATAGAAGGTCTCCCATCCAATAGGTTTCAATGAGTGTATTAAGTTGCTGTACTGAACATTCCAACAATCTGTTGAGGGGGGACGGACATGAGCCCACTGTTGTTAATGGCATTTCTGTCCATGTAGAGGATAAGTAGGACCAAAAGTTCATTCAGTTCTGGTTTGCATTTTTTGTTCCTAGTAATAATCCAACAGCTTCTGTGGTGTAGTTCACAAAAAAATATTGTTGTCGTCAAGCAACAGATTCAAATCAATGGATGTTGGGTCATTCTTGCTGGGGAATGAAAGGTTGTCATATGTAGCCAACATGACATTCATAAGTAGGGAATGCAGAGCTTTCCTAAATGACCTAACGTACATTTGTTTTTTATGGCAATCAAATGGATCAACTGAGGTATTGCAATGCCAGTGAATGTAAAATTCTTTCATCACAGATTTTCGTTTTTTGAATAGTAGGTTCCCATGTGCCTATGATAAGAGTTCAAGATGCTCAGCTTTGGCCTCTCATTGGTATGACTCCCTCTTGGCAGCAAGAGAAATTTTGTGTTTGATTATGAGTTTCAAGAGCTTGATTTTGACCTTTCATTTGTTGGATACATGGCTCTGATGTGTGGGCATCTCAATTGGAGTGTTTAATGATTCTTTTGAGAAGCAAGAGGGATTACATTCCCAGTTGCGTTCAGCTTGATTATGTGCATTACCAGTGTCTTTGGATAGGGGGGGAAGGGTCAGGGTCAGGGTCAAAAGTAGGTGTGTCATTGTCAAGTTCCTCCTCCAACAAATTGCAGTTGATTGGTTGACACATAGGGTCAAACATAACCTGTGAATCAAGATTTTTTGGAAGTGTCGTACCTGGACCATTTTATGTATTTGTCAAACAAAATTTCTTGGCCAAATTTGATTGCTTGTTGTCCAGGTCAAACACAGAGGCAGCTTGCGAAGTCCACTATACCAACCAGTCAATGTCAGTAATGATAGGAGCAATCTCTGTTGTTGCTGAGAGGACAAAGAAGTTGTCTTGAGTTGATTACAAAGTCACTGCCTGAAAACTTTCAAACATAGAGAATGGGCATCGTTTTTCAAGAACGCAACGGAATTTCATGTGTTGCATGACTGGCTAAAGTATTGTGATACTAGAAATGATACTATGAGAGACATCAGGTTTTGGCCCATCGCATTGAGTGAGAAAAATGGATAACAGGTTTCCGCTGTCGCAGGGAATAGTTTTCCGGTCGTGAGCAGTGTTGTTAGTCGGTTCGTCGGTTCACTTATTTAAGTCCTTCTATTCTCGCTCTACGCGGATGCGTTTCCGCTTCCTCCCATGGTCTCTGCCCACCGCCTGAGAACGGCTCCCTGGTACTCTACGTCCTTTTGCCGCAGGTGTGCCGCTTCCTCCCTGGCGGCCTTGGTCCGCTCCCGCTTGTAGCTACGGGCCTCCATCCGGCGGTGGTGTGCTTCCAGAATGTGGGCCTTGTAATCGGAACGGATCTTCCGGACCCTGCGCCAGCGTTCGGCCTGCCGCCGGAGGTTGCGGTTCCCCCGCTTCCCGGCCCGCTCCGGGAGGGTCGCGTATGCTTGCTTGAGGAGTTCCTCTGTTTCCTCCGGTGAGTAGCGAATGGCCGGGAATTTCTGGGCGACCGCCGAGATGTTCTCTTCCGACGGGTCGGAGAGAGCACCTAGGCGTGCAAGTTCCTTCTCCCGCTTTCTCCGGGCCTGCTTCCCGCCCCTGCTCTTCTTGAGGGCGGTGGCGGTTGTGGTCTGGCCGGTCTGGAAGCCCTCGACCGTGATAGATTGCTGGAACTTGACCCACTCCTGGTGCTGCAGGAAGGGGCTGTTTTTGTCGGCGGTTTCGCCAGAAGCATCTTCCGCGGTGGCCACTGCTGCTCCGGGCTGCGATATTCGTGACATGGGAGCAGAAACAACACAACAAGACGAAACAAAAAGAATTAGCAGAGAAGAAAGGGATTGATGCATGTGGCTGCCATCGGCAAATAGCTGCGATTGCCACACAGACAAAAACTATCCACGACTTTCGCGTAACAAAAGGAACATTGATCCGATTCGATTTGATTTGCATCTTATCGTATCGTATCGTATCGTATCGAATCGTATCGTATCGAATCGTATCGTATCGAATCGAATCGAATCATACCGAGCGTACCCTACGCACCTTGTTCGCGTTTTTCTTCTTCTTTTGCTGTATCTTTAAGCGCCTTGCATTCTTGGCGTCGATAACCTTGCGGTTAGTGGCCATCGATCGACGAATTGTCGTCGTCCAATCGTTGTTGTCGGTAGTATTCGCGCCGAACGCCGCCCTCGACAGGAGGGATCTCGTGTTATTGGTGGTGGCCACCGGTGGAGGCAATCCACTGGAGAACCTAGCCGACGAAATTGACAGCGATGGTGATCGTGACGTCGAAATCGACAGTGCGTCCGAAAATAGCCTGGAAAGCTGGCACTGGTTGCGGCACAGAGATGCGGCGGAGGTTACAATCTTCTTCGACATGGTTGTTAGCGCGCGGTTCGAATTATTTCTTGACTGCCCGATCGTTTGATTCGATTCTTGATCTGCGCGAGTCCGTAGTTTGCGATTGCACTATATAGGCCGGGTTTCTGCTTTGAAACGAATGTTGCGAGTTGCAGGTATCGTCACTCTGTATTTGCTTCCGGAGCTCTTCCGTTCCTCCTCTTGGCCTATTGATGATGATGGTTAGGGATTGTTGTCGCTTGTTGACGGACTCTGCAGGAGTTGTCGACGGACGACGCAGTTTGAACACAATATTTGTGAGGTTCTGTCGCCTCTGAGGAATCTAACGAGTCAAATAGTGTACGACTGTCCGTCATCCGTATTGACGATTGATGGGTCGGATTTGATGATTTGGGATTTGGTCCCATCGAAAGATGTTCTTTTGACTCATACTGTTACTTCCGTACTGGAACACTTTTACTGCACTTACTATGGGGTCTCGGAAGAGAGAGGACAAAAATGAGATTCGATTCAATTTTCGGATTTCTCCTTCGGCAAACGAACCGCTACGAGTACGCGTTGCTGTAGCTGCTACGTACTGTAGTACCGTACCGTATCGGCGGCACAATACAGAACCGTAGAATACATAGAAGACGTCACGTTGTTGATGATGATGATCCAAGAAAAAAATCAATTCTATTGTATCGTACCGTATCGAACCATGGCATACGAACCGTGTGGCACGAAACGGCGAACCACTACTGCTAAAAAATCTTTTTCCCCGCCAAATTCTTCGCGTTACACTAGACTGTCAACGGAATAGCATCTCGTCGCATCGAGTTATCCCAACGCTACAAACAACACAAACAAATCGACGGGCTGCAACTCTTGCAAACGGTGGTGCATCTAGAAGGATGATCTCCGTCACCAGCTCCGGAAGAAACTCCGGCGATGGGACGATCGACATCGAGATGACCGCTGCGGACCCCACTACCACAACGGACAAGAAGACCGACGAGCCGGTGGAAGCCGCCGTAAAAAACGATGGAACCAGCGATGACGAGTGGTCTAACTGGAGGGAAAAGCTCCTCTCGTCCCCGAGGAGCCTCTCGCCCAAGTACAAGCTCATCACTGACAAGAATTACCGAGAGAACTCTATAAACGCCCTGCGCTTTGCCATATTGGCTTCCGCCATTAGCACCAAGATGCTGGCCCCAAACTATGCCATCATGTGCTCCGGGACCGATCCGGAATCCTTCCCCACGACGGCACCGTTTGGGTTCAACTCGGCGACGTATTTCATTCCGTGAGTTGCTGTTGTTGTTGTTGTTGTGCTTTTGGATTGTTGGGTGATCATGCGAGGTGTACGGCACTAGTGCCGTTTGCGAAGTATAACATCTCCCTTCGGATTTCATTCTCCTTGTGAATGTTTTGCTTGCTTTTCTCTCACMGCTGTTATTACTCGAAATTGAAAACGGAATGCGGCGTCGACGCAAACAAAATAAAACGGCAACAACAAAACAACAAAAACGACACGCAACAATTCTCTAGCATGATGAGTCTCTTGGGAGTGGCGATCAGCAGCATCTTCATTGGACCTGTCAGCGACAAGATCGGAAGAAAGGGGCCGATTCTCTGGATGGCCATCATCAGCGCCGCCGGCAACATTGTCAAGTATTTCACAAGGCATACCTTCTGGGGCTTTTGCATCTCCAACCTGGTCTTTGGTTTCTTTCTCGGAAACCTTCCCATCGGCATGGCCTACATCGGTGACATCTATACGGACAAGATCGAGAAAGAAAAACAGCTGGGGGTCCTGGTGGGCTGCTTTGTGCTGGGGAATGCCGGCGGCGGGATGATCGCCATCCTTATGAACGAGAGCGGATTGTTCTCGCCGCTGTGGGTCGGCACGGCACTGATGATCGCCTCGAGCGCTTACGTGATCAAAGCCTTCATCGAGCCGGGGGACACTCGCCTGATCGATTGCGGTGGAGGAAAGGACGGCCTGGAGGAAACGGAGGAGGTCCAGCGGCCAGAAACGATCAACAACAAGGTCATGTGGAACATTATTGTGAGTGCCATGGATTTGGTCCTCCGGTGCTTGCTTGTACCCGGAGTTTGGTGGTTTTGGTTGTATCCGATGGCGTATATTATGCAGCTATTCCCAAGCGGTACTTCCGGGAACACTCTCGATTTCATAGGTGCAACAGTTCAGCTCATTTTTTTCTCTCTCTCCTATCGACTATACAACAAAACTATCGATTTCTCCAACAACAACAACAACGACAACCACCGCTTCACTTCATCAGCTCGGTGCCCTGGCCGACAACTTTGGTTCCACAGCCTTGTTCCCAATGTGCCTTTCGCCTCTTGCCCTTGAGCAATACTATTTCCACTTCGTTGATGCAGGGGTGGCCCCAATCCTTACTATTTCCGGGTACCAGTGGTTGTCAGTATGCGTTGCGCTGCTAGTGATTCCCTCCACGATGATCACGCCGCACGTCTTTGCCAAGATCGGAGCCAGTGGATGCTGTGTTTTTGGTAACGTGTTCACGGGGCTCCTCACCATGGCGCTTTTGCTCATTGCAGGTAAGCAAATGACCCTGGAATAGTGACATGAGGGGTTCGAAGTTCTGGGGCTGCGCTTGTGATCGCTCCACAAAGTAGTGGTACTTTGCATAGTTCGCTGACGAATCCCTTGGTTTTCTCTTTCATTCCGTTTTTTTTTTTTTTTTAGGGTACGCACCCGCGACACAGCTATCATTTGGATTCTTTGTTTTTGTTATGTATGGCGGATTTCCGTTCACTGTGTTTTCACAACTGACCACAGGTCCGATGCTCGACGTCATTGCTCCGGAAGGTGGGTGAGACCAGCTGGCCATGTGTCACGGCGGAATAACGTTTTTGCTTTCCGTACGATTCATTCTTTGTTTAACGTGTGTTTTTTCTTCCCTACTTTCTGAAAGACAAACTTGGATACGTACAAGGTATGTGCACTTATCGAAACCTTGTAACGAGTTTTGATTGTTCGACATTTCAGATTGATACCATGTTTCAGACCTGGCGATTATCCTTTGTCTTTTACTCTCTACTCTGACGCTATTTTTCTTCTTTGCTTCTGCTTCCAGGGCTCAATAATGCTGCTATGAATTTTGGCATGGCGATTGCACCTTGGCTGTTTGGACTCCTAGCCGACGTGACATCGACGAATACTAGTATTTGGATAGGAATAGGCATAAGTTTCATCGCTGGTGTCATCAATGCTCCGTTGATGTGGAGACCAGAAATGGGCCCTCCCCCGAAGCCACTCCCCTACGACGAATGGATTCGCAAAAACGAAGAAGCAGAACTGGGACAAGAGATGCTGAGCGACGAACACGTGCCCCCGGCTCTTTTGTTCCTCATCAATCGTCAGAGAGGAATCGAGAACAAACCGTACATACTTCCAAAAATCAAGTCGTATGCCGAGGACAAGGACAAGCTCGGAGAGCTTCGTGCAAACGCACTCGATAATTACCGTTTCCGACACGCCCTCCAGGACCAGACACTGGCAGAACTGACAGCGCCAAACGGTCGGTTCAATGCAGAGGAACTTTGCGATCTATTGAACACGGCCATTTCGAACGTTGATGAAGAAGCAGTAAACCAATCCACCGCGGATGTCGGCCAATGGATTGGCGATTACATGGCTGCGAATGGATATTATCCCCACCAAAACAGTCTGATTATCAAGCAGATGATAATGTCCACCTTTCCATCTATAAACACGGACGGCAAGGCAACGCCCGAAAACATCGAGCAGACCCTGATTCGATCCCGATACCTGATTGGCAAGTATGCCGACCTCGAGGAGAAAAAGCATGGGAAGTACAGTTTGCTCGGAGGAATTCTGGGCAAGGGCCACAGGCCACAATTCTTTACCTAAAACGAAAGAGAGGTTGGTGTTCAATTTGATATTGATATAGATCTGTCGAGGAGTCCATTAAGCCAATAGAAGACTCTTAATTGCGCACAACATAAATTGAGTACATGAATTGAAGAAATAGCATGCCTTCTTCTTCATCAATTAACCATTAGCTCTATTTATAATTGTGAAGTCCCCATTGCCTCGGATTCATTCTGTTCATTCGTTTCCAAAACGTGAACAAAGCCAGTGGTTCCCAGGACATCTGGATTCGGTACGTCGATTCGTTCGACCAACTTCCATCCGAAGCGGGGGTCCAGGGCCCTGTCGGTCGTCACCGCCACGCACCCGGGTTTGCATGCCTCACCGAGGGGTCTGCTCCATTCTTCTGCATCCAGAAGCAAGGCACCCACGTCCGGATCAAAGTACTTAGCCTTGAATACCGTCGAGTACGAAAATACAATGTCGGCAGATCCTAGTAAGGCCGATCCTTCGGGTTCCGTAGCCGAGCCCAGGTGAAACGAAAGTTTGTTCGATTTCGAGAGAAATGATGGATCGCCTTTGCGTTCGTCTTCTCTACCTGGATCACCGCCGCAGCTTCGGAAGAGCTCACGTCCCATTCCGGCATCCACCAGCTCGAGGGCTCCGTTGTGCAACACGGACGAGATCTCGATTCCACAAACCCTCCAGCTCTCCTCGCCGGTGTCGGTTTCCCCAGCTCCCCTCCCGTGCCTCGTCAGCGCTGAATACAGCACAATGCGTCCCAGGCCCGATCCAATGTCTACCATCTGGATCGCGCTGCCACCGGCACCGGCACCCGACGACAGGTGACCGACAGCGGCATCCAGCAAGACGTCCAGGCTTGCGAGGGGAAACTCGGCGTAGGTCCTGGCCAGCCGAGGGTCGTCGGCCAGGATCACCCCCGCGTCCTCGTCGTTGCCGCCCAAATCTCCTCCGCACTCCTGCTCCGCGGCTTTGAGTCCCAATGTTTTTCGATCCCCGTACGCGCTGGATGGCAGGAGGTCGTCCTGGTCCAGCAATGCCTGGGCATCGGTTCGTGTAAGACGGTTGGCCACCGACCAGCACGGCAAGAGTGTTGCTCGCAGAGCGAAAAGGCTGTCGGAAGCGTTGCCGTGTATTCGTTTTGATGGGTTCAATCCAAGAATGCGATTCCTAGACGCCGCTGTAGCAGCCGAAAAAGTCTCTGAAAACGGCACGAGATCGTTCTTGTGGCGTTTGAGATAGGCCCGAGTGCTTGCGGTGGCACCGGTGTTTCCGTTCCCTCTCGGAGGGAGAAAAGCCGATGCAAACAAACCGTTGAATCGATCGTGTCCAACGATTGTGTACACGGCTGCGATCACTTGCAGCAGAACCATTACTTTTTGCTTGGAATTCATGCTTGCTAGTATTCTATTTGGTGGGTTTCACCTTTACTCAGAAAGCCAGGGGGAGGAGAGTGAAATACACAAGATGTGATTGTTGGAGATGGTGAGAACCGGAAGCCTGAAATGAGGCCGCAGTCGCAAGACTGATTTCAAACAGAGGACGAGAAATGCCGTGGCAGTGTCGACTCGCGGAACTAAGATTCTATTGATACAACGAAGCTCTTGCAGGCATGACACGGGACGAATGAAGTAGGTACTGTTCGGTATGAATTCACCCGTTCTATCAACATTCAAACAAACTTTTCACAAACTTTTCTTTGTCTTTTGATGATCGTGTCTGTTTTTGACCGACTCATTTGAGTCATAACCTGTTCAGTCCGAAATACTAGCACGAGATCGTATGTTTTGTACATACGTATATATATATACATATATATATACATACGTATGTGCTCTTCGCTCTTCTGTGTCACAACTCACAACCCGTGACTTACAAGAAGAAAGTCTAGTCACTAGCTTCTCAGGACCCAGTGCCTCAGGATTTCAAAATTTTCAAACCGAAAATCTTCGCTTTTCTTACCGGTACGGTGTGGTGTCAACAGTTTTCCTCGAACAAAAATCTCTCCGAAGAGTGTGAGAATAGCATTGTTGGTGAGAGTGCTTCCTCCCATACCACATTCAATTCGTCAAACCCGACATTCGGGATGAACAGAAGAGGAGCGCGAAAGAAAAGATAATAGCTTCCGAACAGTCCAAACCGATAGTCAGTTTCAATGACACTGGTGCCTTTTTGGATGAGCGAAGGTCGTTCTCGCGTCTACACCAAAACCGTCGCTCTGATTGTTGTTCTTGGCGTCGTGGTCATTGGGAACAATCCTCCGCTTTGGTGTGTGGCCTACGAAATCTGCGGTGGAGACAAAACCGCTGTAAATTCTACAAAAAGGAACGGCGATGGCAGAAAAGTCTGGTATTGCCCTGCAGGGAACACCTGTTGCCGAATGGCAGCAACGGGCGGCATCCGCGATGGGATCGACAGTAGTGTTTCCTGGGGTTGCATCGCCTCCGATATGGGGGCGAAAAATGCGACGTGTTGTACCGATGACATTGGCGAGAGCAACACCGGGTGTCCCGCCGGATACCAATGCCGCCGCAGAGAGTCTTGGCATCGGAACGCTGCCAACGGATCTCAGTCACAATCTCTCGTTGCTTCGCACGATTGCTTCTTAGCCGAGACCGAGACCGGTCACTACGACCCGCTGATGCAAGTACTTCCCCGGTATCGGTTGTGTCGAGCGGAAGCAAGCAACCAACGATTATACGGTCTACCGGTGTCGCCATCTCTGGCATTAGGCGACGCAAAGGAGGAACGGGGTTCTCTCAACGCAACAGGCAAGCTGGCCTATTACTCCAATCTTGGACCTATCGACGACCGGGGCAACTACCCTCTCTTGTCGGGGGTGGAAATGGCTCTTGTCGTCGTCCATGGAGCAAATCGCAACGGGGACGATTACTTTTGTTCCGCCAAGGCGACGATCGATTTGCAACACCGCTTTGGGGACACAATCAAGAAAGCGCAACCCGCCAACGGTTCTACCAAAGAGAGAAGGATACTGGTGGTTGCACCCGTATTTCTGCCAACTCCTTCGCCCACAGGTGATCTTTCCGGTGCTTCTCAGGGAGGACGACACCATCCACTGTCCTTTTTGTTCTGGGATGAAGCCGGTGACAGGGACGGCTCGTGGAGATACGGAGCCGACGCTTCGGGGCCTCTCCCGGGAATTTCGTCATATGATGCAATGGATGCGATCGTTTTGAACCTGCGCCGATCCGGGCTCTTTCCCAACCTACGCCGAATTGCTCTCGTCGGACACTCGAGCGGGGGCCAGTTGGTTCAGCGCTGGAGCCTGCTCACACCATCAGAGGTGTGGCCGCCACCGCTGTCTTCGTCATCTCCGACCAATGTTCTGGAGGACTCGATTGATTCGGCCTCGAAACCAAAAATAAAACCGAGGAGATTATCCGGTACAATACCTGTTGCCCCTTCCAAGAACGACGATGCCGATGCCGATTCTTCCATCACTATCCATGCGGTTGTTGCCAACCCCAGCAACTATGTCTATTTTACGCCCTTGCGATTCTTCAACGACAATAACGGTAGCATCCAGAATAGAAACAGGAACAGGAAGAACAGCAATGAATATCTACGCCGTAGCAACAATCAGACCATGCAGAATACACCGTGGAGACTGCCTTTCGTACACCAAAATGGAAACGATGCGAATGACAACGACGACAACTCCTACGAGAACTGCCCCTTTTACAACCGTTGGGAGTACGGATTGGACGATGGTGGACCCATGGATGTTCCGTATCTGCAACGGGCAATAGCCAGAGATTCAAAATCCAGACTCGTTGACCGGTACTTGACGGAACGATCAGTCTCGTACCTCGTTGGGGACCTGGATCGCTGCGACGGGAACCAGCCTTGCGAGTCCCATGGACTCGAAACCACCTGTGCGGACGAACTCCAGGGAAGGAATCGGTACGAACGAAACGCTCGGTACATGGCATCGCTTCGGCTCGGCAGTGGTTTCCGTCGGCAGCGCGCGACCGATCACACCCGAGATGGTGGTTTTGCCAGAGCCGGCAGTTCCTCTTCTGCCCGGTGGACGAGCCGCCGAACCAATGCCAGTGATTTAATCAGCCACCATCATCGCCGGGCAGTCGTCCCAAACGTCGGGCACGACCATGCGATGATGTTCCAGAGCGAACAAGGCATCGAGGCGATCTATTATGCAAGAGACACGGAAGAAAAGCCTCGTATCCGGAGAAAATCCTTATCGGAGAAGACACTGTCCTGACATGGATTTCTTTCCATTCCAGTATGCTCGTGCACAACACGATGATCATCGTATCCTAAAGAGAAAAGGGGGGAAATGCGTTTGGTCTGGTGCTCTCCTCAGATAATCTAACCCATCTACCAATCGAGAGCTGTGACAGACAAAACCAGCAAGTGCCTCCCCCTCCCAAAAAAAAAAGAAGACAAGCGCTACAAGCAACGCAGCAAGGCTCGGCCCAGCTGGCTATTCCCATGGACTGGGAAATAAAGAAGCAATGCAATCTACTTCAGGAAGCAGAACCTAGTAAAATCTCTGATACCGAGAGATTGCTATTCAACCTTCAGAATGGAACTGCGCAAGTGCCACATTTAAAAGGATTGCTAATAGTTATTGCGAGTACTGGCAGGCTGGAGGAGACAGCAAGCACCTGACGGGTACTGTCGAGCCCCTTGGCTTTGTAGGAAGAAAAATCAATCGTTTTCTCAAAGTTACTGTATTAGTAACTATGCTTAAGGAATGTTGTCAATTTTTGGCATATGCATCCGAGGAATTCTGTATAATTTCTCTATTTCCTTGCTCTTCTTTGCAACTTGCATAGTAGAGGATTCGAGTGCGGTAGTAAAATTTGGCGGTGCTAGTATTTTGAATCAACGCTACATCTATACAGTTTGGGACAACCGCCCAGCGCGTTCAATCTGGGATGTCTGGTATTGGTCATTTGCATTTTGGCATGGAACTACGGGGGCCCATGGCAATCGAACAAACACTTAATTGGCATGCTGGCTCCCATACGGTGGCTAGTGCGTTAAAACCATCAGACGAGAGGATTGCGAAAACGACGCGGGAGATGCCGAGTTGAAATCCACGGTGCAAACCGAAGGTGCAAGGTCAAAAAGCACCCCCTCCACCCACCCAAGATCTTTCCCCGTGCAATACGACGGCGCTTACAAATAGATGAAACGGTTCACGTAGAAGTCGTTCGCTCTACTTCCCCATCGAACAAGAAGAAGAACCATTACTGCTCGCAAGAAGGACAGATATCATGCGCAAACAGGGACATTATGAAACGACAACCAATAGAATCTAGATCGGTAGTTGTATTTCTTTGTGGTACTGCATCATCAACAAAACTCAAAGCGTGAGTTCTGTTTTACTCTAAACTTGGAAAGTTGAGAGAGGGGAGAAGGGAAGTCGCTCTTGATTCTCTAAATTCAGAACGTGTCATACAATATGAGTAGGTCCGTATTCGTACCGGTAGATTCTGTAAGTCTGAAGAACAGTGATGGCCTACCGTACAGGTATTTTTTTGGAACGAAGGTACGGAAGGAGTACGAGAATGTAGTTCGAAGCAAGGGTCGAAGTTCGCTTATTTGCCACTCCTACCACAAAATGTGTGGTCCCATCATTTACTCGGGTGTACACCGGATCAGAAAAATAATGCGGGAGTGCGAACCCTTAAAAACTGCTGACAAAAACACTGTCTCGTAGCAGTTGCATGATCAATCTAATCGCAAGACGATTCGAAAAAGGCCATTCCAGTTTCCTGTTCCCAAGAACAAGGATCTCACATTACCCGCGAGCAGAACGGCTTCTCAATGGATACCGTATTTATATTTATTGTTTCATTATCATACCTATTTTTAATTTCTAAATTTATTTATTTTTTGTCTTTCTCCATGGCTATTTGTAGAGACCACCACCTACCACTACGGGTTTTGGTGCGTTGTAAGACGTGACAGCTTTTTTTCAGTACAAAATATACACAGCTCTACGTGTGGAACGATAGTCTTAATTTACATACCAGCACTAGTGGAGTCGGCTCATTTTGACACTGCGAGCAGCAACACAGGCATGCGTCAGTATTTGCCGGAACGGAAGAACGACGATCTTGGACCCACCAACACGAATCGCAAGAACACGGTATATCGGACAACCGAACAGGAATTTCAGGAAAGGAGAGAACGGCAGATCGAAGGAACAATCGAGTTGCTTGGATCGGGTTGGATTTGCTTGAATTCGATTCGATTGGGTTGGGTTGGGTTGGATTTGATTTGATTTGATTTGATTGATTTCGACTCGGTTTGGTTGGATGGGGTCGAATAGAATTGAATTGAACCGAATGGACCAGGAAGGAATTGTCTGCACTATCTTCTATTGAATGGGACTTGTTTCGACCCGACGGTAGCTCTTGCTCCAGAACGTCTTCACCGGTCGGTGGTTCTTATCCGTGCAAGCCACCAGAAGCAACCGAAATGGCCAGCCGCGGCGACGGGGACGGGGAGGAGGGGGACTCCCATCCCAAGCTCTATTATGCGGTCCGGAGGGGCCGGTTCGTGGACGGGGCAGTTTATTCGTCTTGGGAACAGGCCAAGAAGCAGATCCTGGGGTACCCACGGGCCACGTACATTGCGACTCCCACGATGGCCCAGGCCTCGAGGTACGTCAACGGCTTTGGGGAATTCTCCCGGGGGACCGCGGAAAGCGGGGGCGGGGCGGTTCCCGAAGGTAGCCAGCGCGATGGTGAATGTGGAAGCCAACGCGATGGCAAACGCAGGCGCAAAGGCAAAGGCAAACGCGACGACAAACGCGACGACAAACACGATGGTGGGTCTTCCGAAGGGAATCACGATTCTAGGCCGAGACGCAAGAGGCGCGGGGATAAGCGCTTTGGGGCAAAAACGAGGCGGCTCTTGCTGGACTACTACCGATTGTGCCTGGAGTCGGAAAAAGGTGGTTTGGGTGCCCCTCGGCAGCAGAAGAATCAGCGAAAGGCCCCCACCGTTGAGGCCTTTTTGAGGGAACGGGGGGTGTTGGAGCGCAAGTACGACATTTTCGTCAAGCACTGGCAGCGATCGGGCCTGCTTATCTGCAGCCACGAGTGCATTCCCTTTTGGGAGGCTGCTTGCCGGTACGATTTGTGGATCGCCGAGCGGTACGGAACGGAAGAGGGCGAAGCAGACGAGAACGAGAGCGACAGCGAGAACAAAAACCAGAGCCTCGGCGACGGCCGAGCGCTCCCCACAAAAGCCACACAGCGCAAGCGCGCCGCCCGCTGGAGGTCATCGCGGCAGAGGACCGCGGAGCAGCCGGTGGCGCGCGGGGCCCGGAGCGAAACCGACGCCGAATGCAGCATTGCGGCGACGACTACCACCAGCAGCGGGAGCAGCGATGCCTATTTCGATTCCTCTTGCGGCGGGTCTCCCGCGAAACAATCCGCTCGCAACGTGGCAAGAAAACGAAAATCGTCGTCAGCAAGAGCATCAACGAAAAGACAAACCACGAGAGCGCGGAAAGCTCCTCCCTCGTCGTCTTGCGCAACGGCGACTGCAACGGCTAAGCCGAAGCGATCGAAGCCAAAGCTCCCCCTCCAGCCCGACCTCGAGGCCCTCCTTTCCACGGCAACGGTTGCACCCGGGTACGGGAAAAACGACGACAAGGTCGAGGAACACGACGAAGAAGATTACGACGAGGAGTGGAACCGCCTGTACGAGCGGCTCGTTGCCTTCCACGGTTCCCACGGTCACTGCAATGTCCCCATGTCGGCCGACAAAGAGCTGGCCCACTGGGTCAGATACAACCATCGCCGGATGCTGCCCGGCTCTGGGAGAGGAGGCGCTCGGTCGCTCACACGGAGGGAGGAAAAGCTTCTGAACGAGCTGAGCTTCAACCCGCGCTACGAAAAGACCGTTTCCGAGTTTGGCCGGTACCTGGGGCTCCGCGTGGCCAAGCTCTTCGACGTGGTCGGAGACGAGGACGACGACGGCGACAAGAACAACAACAACAACAACAACAACGGCAGCGGGGACCGCACCAAGGCAATCCGGATCGAAAGAAAGCCTTTCTTTGGGACGGTTTGCCGCATCTCCAGCGTCTCCAACCGTGTAAGTCCTTTTGCTCGGATTGAATCGATTTGATTCGATTCGATTCTCTCCAGTGTTTGTTCGATGTGTGCATTCAATACGTGCTTGTACTGCATTGTTTTGCGTTTGTTTTGCATCGCATTCTTCCAATCAGCCCCGTGTCTTGTCCCTCTTTTTTGTCTCGGCGTGTTCCCCCCGCTTCCGCGTCGTGCTGCACACCGGACCAAACCCAACCGAACTGTCTAGTACCTGCGGGTCCAGTACGATGACGGAGACAGCGAAGACTACGACGAGGCCTGTCTGGGAGAGGGGCTTCGGGTCTATGCACTGCACAAGCACGATGATCCACTCTTCCACAAACAATCCACAGGCAACGTCACCAAGGAGAACAACGACAACAACAACAACAACAACAACAACAACAAGGGCACGAACATGGGCAAGGAAAACAGCACCACCACCAACAACAATGCGTCTCTCGTGAGTAGCAGCAGCAGTAGCAACAGTAGCAAAAGCCTCGGAAAGGAAGGAAACCCAGGCCAAAATGACGGATTAAAACCAGTTGCAGAAAAAAGCAACGGAGAGGGCATAGTTTCTCTGGTGAGTAGCAGCAGCGTCCGAAAGGAAGGAAGGCCCGACCAAAATGCAAACCCGCTGAAAGAAACACGCAACGAAGAAGGCGTTGCTTCTTGCAGCAGCAAAGTCAGCAGCCTTCGGAAGGAAGGCAGCCCCGACCAAAATACCCGGGCAACTCCAGAGAAGAAGATGGCTTTCGAGAAAGAAGCCATAGCGGGCGATTCCGTTCGCGTCGGCGGCAGTGATGGCAACAAGAGCCCCGGTTCACGCCCTAGTGGTGAACATCAACAACAACAGCACCAGCCGGACAAACATTTCGATGGAACGAATGGGCTGCAACAGCAAGAACAAGAACAACAACCGGACCAAAAATCTGACGGATCGCTAGAGACCGCAGCAGATCCGGAACCACCAACCCTCGGCACCGAAGAAGCCGTTGGGGAGACCAACGGGACCAGTCCTGGCACTAGCGACAACGAAAGCAGACCTCAAGGCGGCGATCGGTCAGGCGCCGACGCCGATGGCAGCACCATCGATAACGACGACGACAGCGACGTGGTGTTCGTCGAGGTGGTGAGACCCTACGGGATCACAACCAGCTTTGGCCATGATTTGGTCGTCACGAAATCGGAGGTTTTCGATTTTTGACAAACAGGGCACAAGCGGGCAGCAACGCTGACCGAATGTGGCGATCGAACGGAAGACTACCAAAGCCTCGTGACAAGAAGGGGGAGGGGGAACGACACGAAAGCAATCCATATCGAACGAGTAACTGCATCGCACCGGTGCAGTTTGATGGAGGGGCCATTCATAGCTTCAACTTGGTAATCTACAATTTCTATAACGGTTGTACGTTTCGACGAGCAATGTTTTTTTCAGTAAATACCGTCTGCACCATTCAAGCAAACAGTGATTCTGTAATGGGGACCCAAACACATCTACATGCAATTTCGAAATGATTTCACGCAAGGACTCCCCTTCTCAATCAATAGTAGTGATGCACATTGCAGATTTACTAGAATGAGTACGATTCAGAACGATGCACTAGTACGAGATAGAATTCGCAACCTATCTTTTTTAGGTAAAGGCTGTAGACAAGCATCACGGCAACGACAGCATCGGGCCTTTTGTTCTGAAACGAACGAGCATGCTCCTTTTGATTACTTAGTCTTCTCGTCGCTGGTGCTGTTCGTACCGTTTTCCGCCCTTGTTTTCATCAGGTCGAAGAGGGAGGACCACTTGTCCATCAGAACCGAAATATCCTGTTCCATCAGCGTCCCACAACCCCCCCACACAAGCCGATCCGGGATGCTCTCGAACTCGTCCCCAACATATTTCACTACCTTGAACCCAGCGTACCGGTAGTACCGAACTAGGCGCTTGTGCTGAAACTCCTCGTCGTCGATCGCTAGGAACTCTGCGATTGTTCGGGGCTTCCGTCCCCTAGACTCTTCTTCCGCGGTGGCGTGCAACAGACAGCGGTATCCCATCAGGAGGCCAAGGCCGATGGAGATGCCGCCAAACTCGAGGCTCCCCGGTCGGGCCCTCCGGACTCGGTCCATCACCGGCTGGAAAATCTCCATCTTGTCGATGTGCAACAGCTCGGGCTGGGTCGGCCGCAAAAAGCCCTCAACGTAGCCCATGATGATAGACTCGTCGTGCTTCGCCCGTGCCACAGCGCGGTACCCCGGTCCGAAGGTGGTCAGGGAGACCACCACGCCGACCGAGTCCGCAAAGTCTTCCATTTCCTGCAGGGTCCATCGTTCGCTGGTGGATGCGTCGTCAACCGCCGTTGCTCTTGTTTGGTAACTGTCCACAAAAGGCCGAAGTGGAGGGGAGTGCCTCGTGCTAGCGGGAAGATGCGCTGCTGTCCCTGTCGTCGTCGTTGTAAGTGCCGACACAGAAGGGATAACGGACGCCGGAAACGATGGCAACGCCAACAACATCACTACCAGCGTCGTCATCGTGTGCAACAATCGATCGAATTCTTTCCAGTTGCCACTGTAACATTTGCGACACGGAGCTTGTCGTAATTCCACAAGCCCAGTCGATTCGTGCGGGTCCGGGTGAATCCTCATGGCAAGGACTTGTTGTCTCGGTTTCCTCTCTATGTCCGCAAACCAGCACCTGATATATTTTTACCGATTGCTTTCAGGTGAACTGTTTCCTTCACGGTTTAGTCCCTTGTTTCTGTGTGGTATTTTCGCGTAAACGGCAATTGCTTTGTTAAGCCAGCTGTGCGTTCTCAATGGCAAAGATCACTTGCTCGGTGCCGAATCGAAGCTTCGACATCAAATCATTCTAATGATCGTCATTTCGATGATGATGTTGTTCGTTGTTTTACACATGGCATGAAGAAACCGAAAAATCTCGTCTGAGTGACGATTGAACTGAATTTCATTATCATCGTGCGAAAGCAGACCTATCCGACTCCTTCGATTTAAAAGAGTCAAAAGTCAAACCACTACGAGTACTGGTACTCGTACTCGTACCAAACACCAAAACCACAAACCACAGTGATTTCTGTGTCGTACGTAACAATCGTACGTAATATGGTACTCTTACATACATCGTGATATTGTATACTTCTAATACATAAGAGGTACTGTACATTACCGTAGTAGGATTACAAACTAGAATTAATACTTCTAGTGATTCTAGTGATAGAAGCTACTACTAGCAATACTGAAATAAGGAAAATGGCACCGACTGGGCATTTGAATGAGATGTATTCTTATGCAAAAATCAAAAATCAAGTACTGGATTTGAAGTGTTACGGCACTGGTGTAAACTTCTGTTATGGGATTTGAGTCTTGGTGCGGGATGAACAAGGCTCATCTCGCAGCGGGAGGAGTCGTTTAACTTTCGTCGTCACCCTCGTCGTCGCCATCCTCATCGAGTGACGGGGCCCAGAATGGATGCGGTCGTTCCTTGCCGTCTTGGTGCTTCCCGCCATAGATCGTCCTCCGTTCGTTGATGACCCGCCCCGTCCCACGGGGGAATTGGTCCTTTTCGATCGGCTGGAGGTACATCCGAAAGTTGTTTCGCACACTCCTGAAAATTTCCGGAGCGGACTCCTCGAGCGAAAAGATGTTGATGTCGAGGCGGGAGTCCCCATCCCACACACAAAGAATGGTTCCCTCTGACCAGGTGGCAAGCACAATGGCGCCCTCCCCCACGTCGTAGGAATCCACCACTATCTGATCTTCGTCGTCGTTCTCCCATTCGTCCACCAACTCTCCGAGGGCTCTTTGTAGAAGATCGACCACCATCGACATGAGTTTTTCCCTGGTATATTCAAAGGGAAGCTCTAGCTTGTTAATAGCTTGCAATCCCAGGGGCTCCTGCGATTCCCACTGCTCTAGCGCCGTGGTAGAATCGTAATCGTCCGTCGTGGCATTCTTAAAGTCTATCGTTGTGTTTTTTCTCTTTTCCAATACTGTCTGGATCTCGCGTTGATTCGTAGCATCGTCCTCGGATACAGAATCTTGGCCGAACACACTTTTCTTTTCCGGAGGCCCAATCTTGGGGTTGTTGTCGTTTTCTTCCACCCCATATATACCGGCCGTGATGACCCGATAGACAGAATGCTCTTCGCTTCCAAGTGCCGCGAGCAGCTTTTTCTTCACCAATTCTACCCGGTGTGCGCTTTTCCAGAGCTGCACATCAATGGCACAGAATTTTTCATCGGCAAAACATCGGGCGGTGACGCAACCTTCCTCGAGAAGCGACACGAGCGTAAATCCGTCGAGTAGTTCGCGATCGAACGACTCGGTGATCGTGAATCCAACCGCCCCGAGTTGTTCTTGGATGATTTCCTGGACGCTCGACGGGACGTCTAGGTCGATCGAAATCTCTTCCGCTTCGATGATCATGACCAATCCAATAACGTTGGGAGAATTCGCAGATTCGTCGCTAGGATCATCCCCGTCCAACTCTTCGTCATCTTCGGCCTCCGTTGCCTTCCCCGACGTGTGCCACGTGTCGAATTGCGCTTGGAAGTCGTCGACGCCTCCGAGATAAAAGTTCGAGAGCTTGTGATCCCAGGGTTGTTTCGTTGAAAAATCGACGGCATTGCTCCCCATGACAAATGTTTGGAGACAGTAGACCGGAACGTCGTAGTACACAACATCCGTTATGTGGTTAGTAAATTTCGTCGTATCCGTGCTGCCGGGGACGTATCCCTCGTCCTCGTTTTTCACAATGATCCCGTTTGGTTTCATCAGCATCATTGCGGCTTCCATGATCGTGACGTCGTCCGTCACCTGGAGACTTTCCGCAACTTCGGATAAAATATCGACGACCACCAGATCAAAGGTCCCGTAGTACTCCGTTTGGAGTGCGTTCAAAGCTACGGCGGCGTCGCCAAACCACCACTCGACCTTGTCGTTGTGAAAGTGGGGCTGCGTCCCCATGTGTGCAAAGGACGACCGCACCACGTGCTGGTCCAGCTCCAGTCCGACCACCAGTTCCAGCTCGTCGTATTTCAGCACCTCGTGCAGCACCATGGAATCTCCTCCGCCGATGAAAAGAACTCGTTCCACCTTTTCCAAAAAGTAAGCAGGGTAGTGAACAAAGACTTCATGGTAGTGCGGGCGATTGCTAATGCACGCGTGCAGGTATTCTTCCAGGAACAAGCAAACGTCCTTCTTTTTTTCGTTGGAATAATAGTCGACGCCTTGGTGGCTTGAATACGAGCCATGCGTAAGTTTCCACCCGTCTTCTTCGGCGTAGAGAGCCTCAAAGTCCTCGCACGCCATGAACTGATCGCCCGGGTTTTCTTCGGGGGCCGGCAGCACGTCCATTGCCTTTTGGATGGCACCAACGGCGGCTTCGTACGCAACGAGCAGCGACCGATAGTACTTCGCAACGGTCTCTCGCTCGCCGGGAGGCAGGCTTCCGGTAGTCTCGGCGACGAGCGGCTCGAGTTCTGCGATCCGGGTCTGCTCCTTCTGCAGGTGCTCCACAACAAAGCCAAAAATGAGGGGCATGCTAGGATCGATCCAGCGCACTTCGTACCTGCTACCGTCTCTGACTTCCAGGACATCAAAGGATATCTCGTCGGGGACGTTGTTAGCATCTGTATTGGAACGCCTCTGGGGAACGGGCAGGACCCAGCGCTGCGGATAGTCTTCCACAAATCCAAAATTCCGCAAGAGTTCCGGCGTGCTGTGCTTGGTATCCCGGTCCCGTCCCATGTAGTCGAGAAAGAGTTCTTCGCCCTTGCCAATGTTTCTGGTGGCATAGATTTCGACGGCACCCGGGTCCTCCGATTCGTCGTCGTCGTCGTCGTCTCCCTCTGTTTCCTCCGAAACCACTCTCTTCAAAACGTTGTGCTCGCTACTGTGGTTGATCATGTCCATCAGGGGGATCAAATCTTCGTCCCACGAGCGGCTTAGGGTGGTTGCGTACGCGAATTCGATTTTTTGTCGAATGGTTTCCTCGGCGAATTCGGTTCTTTCGTCGTCGTCCAGACAATCGCGGAGGTACGAAACATCGGAAATGTCTCTGGGCGCCAGGTTCGGTCCGTGAATCGTTTTCAGGAGGCCCCTGCCGGCGGGCGACCACATCGATGGAATCGGTCCGAGGCTGTCCCTGCCGTGAATGTAGTCCAGGTACGGTGCGTACTCGGATTGGTTGTCCCCCCCGTCTCCCTCTTGCAGAAGCGTCATCGTGCCATCACACCTGTCGGTGTCCGATTCTGTAATCGCACGCACGCACCCACCAGCCAAACAAAGAAAAGAAGGCAACCGGATCGTGAGAACGAGCGATTACAAAATCGATCCATCCACCATTCCGTCCTCCGCATTCGAAAGGCCCTAGCCGACGGAAAAACCGTCGTGTTGCTTTCAATGTACCTACCGTCCGAAAAGACAAGAGAAACCGGAACCCGAATCAGGACATCACCTTTCCGGATGTCGTCGGTGGCTACTATTCCCAAATTTGGATTGGCCAAACACCCCTCGCCCTCCTCGCTCGAATCGACCGACTGGATGGCAATCCTGGTCCGATCAAATTCTCCGCCATTCGATACGAGCCAGTCTATCTGATCGATGGCCAGGTCCAGCAGGCTTCTGTTTGCACCCTGGTCGTGGCTGTCGTTGGAAAGAACGGTGACTTCTCCTGTGGGATCAATGACCTTCTCCGTTAGCGAGGAGACGGTGCCCAAATGGCCGCTGGCTATCAGCAGGACCAACGGCATCCATGACAGAATCCTGATGGTCGAATTCGTCTTCGTTGTCGTGGTCGTCGTCTTCATTGGTATCGCGCCGTGCGTTGCATGGAAATTTCTGGGTTAGACGTTCTTGGCTTCCGTGTCCTCGAGATTTTTTATAAGATTTGTTAGTCGATTGTCTTGGCTCCTCTTGCGTTGGATTGGGGGGGCAAGTTTTTGTTTTGTGTCATTGTTGAGTGTTGTCGTAGTCATTGCCAATTGAAAAAAATTGATATTTCCGGCTATCATTTATTGCTTTTCTCAACGGCACACGTCTCGTCATACGTACCGGTAAGAGTACCGCGCTATCCTAACGTACAGTGATGTAGCGTACGGTATGCAAATTAAGTACTTCGTAGTACGAACTGTATCTTGGATTTTCGTCGGAACTCATGCGACGAAAGGCGATGGAACGAACCAAAAGCAGGCTCCACGTACAAACAATAAGTAAATCCGAAATGCACGTGCCAAAACAAAACCTGAAACGTAAACAGGCCCGTGGAGAAAGCATGCGAGTCTTTTTTGCAACACTACACACAAACATCTGCTTTGCATCTCGATTCCTAGTGCATACAGAACGGCAGCTCCCATCGCACCTCTACCTCAATCCAGCGAAGCAAGAATGAATACTACATACATTCAAGGGATTCCGTGGCCTCATCATCACCGTCGGTCGCTGCTGATCCTTTTCGTTGCGACCACAGCAGGATGAGGATATTGTTCTTCCACCCAACTCATGCCAATGGTGTTGGTGTCGTTCCCATGTGAATTTGGCAGGAGGACAAGAAGGACAAGAAGCAATCACACCTTTTCTTATTTGATCAGATAGTGGCACTACTACTGCCTATTAGTACTAGCAGCAGTGAAGAAGGTTCTTGTTGTACTACTATTAGTACTAGTAGTAGTACATACTACTACTGCTAGTAGTACTACTACTATCTAGTACTAAAATGATGTACTGCTACTACTATTGTGGTGATCTTCTTGTAGTACTATCTACTAGTATAGTATATTGTGATCACATAGGTTTTTACTGCTCTGTGCATCAATAGTAGTATTTGTACTAGTAGTAGTACTAGTAGTAGGAATGGGTCATTGTCAATAACATTTAGTAGTATCTGTGTCAATTTTTACTGATCAGCTGCTCTTTTAATGTATCTCAAATACTACAAAGATCATACTGGTTCTTGTCGTGGGCTCACGACAACCAAGATCTGTGTAGTTGACATAAATATTTATTGCAATCCCTGAATTATAATTTTCAGTCTTGTGAGTGGGTGTGCCCTAAAGACAGGACTCACTTGGCGCCAAACTGAAAATTTTTATCTTCCTTGTTCTTAAAAGAACAAGCATATCTTTGTTTCCCCTCAAGAAGAACAGAACAAATGCAACACTAGGCAAAACACATTCAACAAAGACAAGGTAAACCAAACAATACATCACCAAAAAAGAGGAGGAAGAGGGGGAGTGTGCTAAACATGATAGGAGGGGGGGACTCCTCTGACATCAACTCATCCTCTGACTAGGATTTGGAATAATCCCATGGTTAATCCCTTGGTGGTTATTAATTACAATTACTAATACAAACTACTGTTTGCTGATTGCTGTTTGCTGTTTGCTGTTTGCTGTTTGCTGTTTGCTGTTTGCTGTTTGCTGTTTGCTGTTTGTTGTTTCTGTTTGCTGTTTGCTGTTTGCTGTTTGCTGTTTGCTGTTTGCTGTTTGCTGTTTGCTGTTTGCTGTTTGCTGTTTGCCGTTTGCCATTTGCCATTTGCCATTTGCCATTTGCCATTTGCCATTTGCC
>CAACVS010000037.1:62147-100186 GCA_900660405.1 Pseudo-nitzschia multistriata | reverse complement strand
ATTTGCTATTTGCTATTTGCTATTTGTTACTATTTGCTACTATTTGCTGTTTGCTATTTGCTATTTCTGTTTGCTCTTTGCTCTTTGCTCCCTTTGCAATTTATGAGTACTGAATAGTAATATTGCAGTACTATACTAGTACTTCTAAATCCTGTCTACACAATACTTTCTTCTTGTGTTATTCTAAATTGTGTTGTTGCTCCCCTTTTAGAACAAATCATGCCAGCAATCATGTGGGACTGCTTTCATGTGCAACACATTCCCTCTATGTTACCAGTCCTGTTTTTTGGGACGAAGGTATGCAAGAAAACTGGCAACACAAAATAACACAGTGCTATATTGGAGAAGGAACTCAAATAACACAGTATATTGTGTAGGTTTCTTTTTTAGGATGCTGCTTTAGCTCATTCTCCATTTATCATAATACTAACTGGAGTACATTCTTACATTCCTCTCACTATTGATCTTCCATTTAAAGAACTCAACCAAAATACACTGATACTAATCAACAATAATGACCATGGGGATTGATGAAATTGGCAATCTGCTCAGGTTTTTTGGTGCAATTGACAATCTGCTTTTCAGAGGCCATCTGATGCGCCCCATACTCTTTTGGTTCCAAGTTCCTGGTACTTTCTTCCAATTGCTGCCACATATGCCTCCACTTCTTTGTGGCAGGGGGGTCTAATAATAGCATTGGGATGATTTTACAACACAGAAAGAAGGACTCATCTGGAAAATTTCAACCATCTGTAGAGGGGAGTGGATGTGATTCCAAATCCAATTGACAAGGTCCTAGCTGCTAATCCACATGTTGTGAACGAAGTCAAGACCAACACCAGCCCAATGGTTGTTGCAATTGCTTCCCTCTTCTCCCCATTAGTTTTTCATTCCTTCTTTGTTAAGAGTTGAGGTCTGATCTGCTCAGTGTATCTGTCCACAGTATATCTTTACTGACTGAAAGAGGGAAAGGAGGTGCCTACTAAAGACTCTATGGTCAACACCACAGTAGTTTAGATGAGCCTGCAAATCACCAGAACCAAACAAATGGGTGAATGGAGAGGCACTCACTTTCATGAGTGCAATCTGTAGCATTCTCCTGTCCCTTTGACGCCTTTCTTCTGTAGTGCTGAGCTGTGGCATTGACTCCTCCTCTTCAAGGGAAGCTGGTGCCCATGTCATTAAAACCAACCCAGGGGACATTTTACTGTGAGGGATTAATTGATAGCCAAATAGTGAGGATGGAGACTATTTTGTAGGCCATTTTGGAGGAATTGATAGGCAAATAAAAAGAGATGAGTGCAAGGAGGAGATGCTTTCAAAATTTTTGGAGCCATAGCTGTTTTTGTGAAAATCTGAATTGGCACCACAAACTGGAATATTGTGAAATTTGCGCGCAATTATATGGGATTCCAAATTCCACCAAAAGTGGGGGGAAATATGTACTTTCAGAGTGCCTGCCATGTCTTTGGTGCCACTGATTTCATTCCCAAATGCATACATGATATATGTTTTCAGGAATAACCCAATGCTAGGAATGCTAATAGAAATCATAAAACATAGCATACTGCTACCAGCACAGAAGGGAAATATACCACCAGCCAGTCAACATTATGACACATACAATAATAGTAGTAGATGGATGTTTATTGTTACTAGTAGGGTAGTAGTAACAATGTTACCCCTGGATGCACTTCTTGTTACACCAGAACTCCTCAGAGGGAAGTGCTGCCCCTAGAGCAGCTAGAAGCATATGTACTTTACACCCAAAGTTACTAAGATTCTGGCCACCATAGTGCCTCTTCTAGTTCACAAGGTGAAATATAATATTAAATTTTTTTAGACTAGTAACAATGCTACTATTAATAGTACTGTCGACCTGGTACAAGTAGTAGTACTACAAGGTATGGAATTGTTTCTTCTCAAGAGAGAATTGTTAAGGAGACAGGATGCTACAAGTGTTAGTACTAGTAGTATCAGGTAAGCATAATTCATTACTACTAGTAGTACTAGTAGTAGAATTCTGCCACCAGCAGTAATACTAGTATTAGCAGTAAACAATAAGAATTTGAAACAGAGTAGAGCTGAGGGGAAGTACTACTATGCATCAGCACAACAAGTTGATACTAGTACTACCAAAACTATTATACTTGTACTTAGTAGTGGTACTAGTACTATTCTAGCAGTAGTAGTAGTTGTGGCAGTTACTACTACTAGTAGTACAGCCTTTAATCTGAAATGAGATATCCCACCAAGTTGGTAGAATTGTACCCTTACTAGTAAGAATGCTATGAAGAAACTGAAGGACAAGTGCCTTCCAATTGGCTTGTTTTGGTCTTCCATGATGATGGTACAATGGTAAGACCCTAGAGTGATAGATTAGTACTTTTCAGCCCCATCATCTATTTTGATTAAATGTTCCTTGTGTTACAAATTTTAGGAGATAGAATATATGGAAAGGAGGAGGAAATAGGACATCATACTAGATGGAAAGAAGAAAATATCTTACAAGACTTCAGAAAGCCAAATGTTCATGAAGACTACTACTAGTACTGGTGGACCTATGTCAATTTCTATTTTGATTTCTGATGCTTCCCTTTCCCCCTCCTCCATGTGACTGAAAAATGTTTGGTCCTGGATTTCCCTTCAAAATAATATTTTGTATAATTCTCAACAAATAAAAAAATGATGGCCATGATGGAGCAGCTTATTCTTGTTATCTGTTGGCAACCAGTGAGGAAACTTAATAATATACTACTTCAAATTGTAAGAGTAAAAAAATCATTTTTGATAGAGTTATGGACCTCCTCACTCTATTCTTTTGTGGAAGAATTACTGATAATTTTGATGTTTTTGCTGTATATGTATTAGTATTTTCTCCAACAATAAAAATGTTCCATATTGTAGGTACTGGTCTGATATGGTTGTGCCTATTGGTGGCTAGAAATAGCAGAAGGTGCTAGGGAAGGAGGACTAGTAAGAATAGTAGTAGATTTAAACATCAGAAAAGAAGATATTTTTCTAACAATGTCATGGTGGGCCTCACACAAGCACTATGATTTGAAATAGTAGATTTTCTTGTGATTATAGTTGAGCTTTTGCTGGAGTTCTTGTACTCTTTTCCAGGAATAAAGGTGTTGGTTTTCATAATATAGTACAAGCGTACTACTGTACTACTACTAGTAGTTGCTGGTGATCGTTACTAGTAGTAGAGACAAGATTTTATCTAATCATGACAGCAAAGTACTTACTGAGCAGAGTTATGAACCTCACGGCCAGCACAATGTGCTGTCCTGTTGTCAAATATCTATTGGGCATCAGTATCTAACTTTATCTTGAATATTTCTCCAGGAATACTGAAGATGTATAAAATGGTACAGTGGTTTTGATTGTTGGTGATCAGAGACTGGAGTATAGTAGCATCTACTAGTACTATTGTTGCTACTACTACTACTATTGTTGCTACTACTAGTACTATTGTTGCTACTACTACTACTATTGTTGCTACTACTACTACTACTACTACTACTACTACTACTACTACTACTACTACTACTACTACTACTACTACTACTACTACTACTACTACTACTACTACTACTACTAAGCAGCATAGCAGATGGCAAATTTTTAATAGGTTGTGGGAATCAAACCACTATGACTTTACTCATACATCTGCTGTGCTTAGTGGTGATAGGAATAGACAAGAATCAATCTATTGCATTTTTTATGGTACTACTACTGATATTGTGTTTGTTGGAAAAACTAAAAAAGTGATGTGAGCAATTTCAGCACTACAATAACAAATAAAGTTGCTGATGCTGTTTCCAAATGGTTTTTCCACAGAAAATAGTGTTGGATATCATATCACTACTGATTAAAAAGACTCATAACTTTCAATCTATATCAGAATACCTATTTTTGACAGTATATTTTCATTTTTCATATTTTTCAGGAGACAAAGTAGTAAGCTTACTTTTTTCTACTTGAAAGATATAACATCCTCCTCTTTACCACCAAGATTCAATTCTCACGAGTCCTCCCACTAAATCCCACCAGCTTGCACACAATTTGTTGGAAGACTATTCTAGGAAAGACAAGGCCAAATGCATTGTAGTAGCCTCTGCTGACTTTTCAAGGTACCATCAATGCTGGAACTTCACTCCTTTTGATCACATCTTGGCCTGACTTGGTTTTAAAAAACTTGGTTTTTGTTTAACCTGTTGCTGGTGGTGAACTCCTATTACCAGAAGAGGCACTAGGTAAACCAGAGCAATCATTTTGACTGAGAAGGAGGATGATTCAAGTTGCCCCAAGTGAGGCATTTCCTCACCAGAGGAGCATGACTGGGGTACCAGCAGCATAGATATACTACTAGGGTGCTGGACTCAATTATTTTTTAAGAAATGGGTCAGTTTGGTTCAGCAGGTGTTGGAAGGAAAAGAATAACTAGGTATCAATGGAGGGGCTGGAGCTTTAGATTTTTTGTATCATTCTTGCTTCTTGGAGTATACATCAACAAAGACTAGTAGTAGTCCATTTTGTGTGACACACCTGCTGGTGGTGGTGGCTGTTCACTATTGGTCAATGGAGGGTAGTATTACTGAATGATAGGATTGGTATTGGCAGTGGTGGAACTACTACCACTAGCAGCAGCAGTATGTTGAATGGTCCTGTAGATTGTTGTTTGATAAACTCAAATAGTAGAATGCAGAGGTGATAGTTGTGGCATTTGATAGGAAAGATTCAGGGTACTGGAAGAAACAGTAGTATCCCAAATTGACAGAGAATAAGGATCATCTACTTGAGAAACTAGAGAAGAAGATCCACCCAATTTTCTTCTTGTTGTTGCAGTGTTCCAGCATGGCACAAACAGGACACCTCAATGAGAGATTAGTTTGCTGAGGTGAATACTATGAGAAAGCTGATTGAATCCAGAATAAGTAGTATGAACAACTGGAAGCTAGTATGCTGCGTGGCCGAAAAATTACATAGCAAGAAGACAGGAGATGGAATCACTTAAGCAACGAGAGAAAGCAGGAGCAACAGCAATGATTCCCTCGGCATCTTTGAGACTGAATTAACATCAACAACAACATCAGGACCAGCAGTGAGCCATTCTTTCAAAGAGCTCCGAATCTTTACAATTGCTATGGATAGGAGCATTCAATATTACTAGAATAATGTCAATGGGGAGACACCTTCATAAGCCAGTACTAGAAGTGACGTTAACAGTTTGTGGTACCTGATTATAAAGAATTACTAGTAGTTTCTATCCCATAATTCTAAGCTCCTGTTGGCCTTGATCAACAAGTAGCAAGAAGTGAGCCGCATTATACCATTGAAACTATGTGCGATTGAAACCATCGAGTGAAAAAGGTCTCTCCATGAGGGAGCCCTAGGATTAGTGCTAGTCTTCTTTTATTCGGTTGTCATCGCCAGGATCTGTTTGACCACCCCTCGTTGGATCTTCCCCTTTTGATGAAGCCTGGTTGGACGCTATTCCTCTGCGCCGTTGAACCTTCTCTTCCGCTTGCTTGTTGGTCGCCACGTGCTGGCTGAGGTAGAAGCTGCAAGCCGACCACAGCGCCCCCACTCCAACAGCCAGTTGCGACATCGGACGGGTGCTCTTGGCCATGATTCCCATTCCGGTCAGCGCTGACAGAATCATAGAGGTCCCGGATTTTCCGAAGCGATTGGCAAACACGCCAATCACTTCTTTGCCTAGATAGCGGGCATCGAAATCGAGGGGCTGGTACGCCAGTTCGGTGGCAACTCCCCGGATGCTGTAGTCGGTCGATTTCAGTGCAAAAAAGGAAACGGCGGCAATCCACAGCCCATTGTTGGCAGAAGGACCCACCGCCGCATACGTGAGCAAGGGCATTAGAACCATGGGCAAGAGGCGATAAATCCATTGGGGTTCCAGGTATTTCCGCAGCAATGGTAGGACAAAAAACTGCATCAGCCCACTGATACCGTTCACGCCAGCATAGAACTGTCCCGTAAAAGCGGCTCGTTCTCCATCGATGGGCATGGATTCTTTTAATTGCCTCACGAAGCAAACATTGAGGACAGTCGACAGAGATTGAAAGGCGATGACCTCCCCGAACAGTCCCGCCAGTGTTGGGCTGGTCTTGAACATTCGTCCCGTCTTTGCCAACAAGGTTTCTTCTTCGTTGTCGCCCTCACCTGATGTGGCCTGAGTCGTCTTCCCTTCATCTTTCTTCGCTTGTTTCTGTTGCAATTCGAGAGAGGGATCAAAACCGTGTTCCGAAGACAATTGATAGGCTTTGTCGGCGCAGATCATAGACAATCCGAGGGTGGCACACGTCAAAAACACCAGCGTGACCAGGCCATAGCTTCGATCGGCAATGGATTGGACCGACGAGGCCGTCAGAGTGCACACAAGAGAGCAAAATCCGGCAACGAAAGTAAACCATCGCGTTCCTTCTGTCGGAGTCATGACTGATCCCAAAAAGGACCACTGCTGGGTGTAGATCAAGTGAGCGTAGGAATTCTGAAAGACAAAGAGGCCAGACACGGCGATCTGGGTCAGCAAAGTGAGGCTATTGTGTGCCCCGGAAAACGCCGGAGAGGACAAGATCGCTACCAACCCGTCTCCCAAAAGCAAAACGGCCAATACGAGAGTCGTGGTCTTTCGCAGGGCCTTGCGCGGGCCGTCCGCCTTGAGCAAGGTCCCGTACCAATAGAGCAGGGATAGAGTCGTTGGCGTCACCAATCCAATCGCAAATGGATATGCAGAAGGGTGGGTGAATCCCGTCTCGCTCGAGGTAAACAACGCTAGAGCAGCGGACCGTGCGAATTCGTACCCTCCGAAATGCAGCGACATGGCAATCGCCATCAGGATACAAGCTCTGGCACGAGGAGACGAAGCAGCAAGAGATTCAATGTGTTTTTTCATTGTGTTCTTATTTTCACTGGAACCGTCCTCAATATTTGAAACAGTGGGTGGACTAGCTTCGTCGATAGAAGTAGATGTCGTATCCGGAATGGATAAAGCGCGATTGTCCGTGGAAGTATCGCTTGGGAGAGTTTCGACTTGAGACTTGCTTGTGTCTATCTCTTCGCCTTCGAATTCCTTTTGGCTTGCTAGTATTGCCGTGGACGAGAATACGTTTCCTGTAGTCGGGGTGGTGGTGACACTGATAAGGCTAGCACTTAAAGAACTGCCGCCTAGACTGCCGCTGCTTCGGATTGCCGATGTCACAGATACCGAAGATAGTGCTGCAGCGAGAGAGAAGAAAGAAGTGTTCGGGCGATCCACGATATTGATGGCCGACGCAGAAGAATAGGCCAAAAGATGAAGTAGGGAGACAGCTACCAAGATGCTAGTGGCAGCGGGGGGAAAGCAATAGGATGAATGCGATTTTTTTCTTCCAATACCAATCGAGGGGACGAACATAGTGGTCCCGATAGGTTGTGGCTGTGACGTGATTTGAACTCTCCCCTGTTTCGATGGTGTAGTTCGACTTGTTCTACCAACGCAAAGTATTGTGTTCAGATTCCTGTATCTTGCCTGTAATATTTCTCTTTTGGGAAGAGTCCTACAAGCATTTTCTTCTGTTGGAATGTTGATGCCGTTGTTGATTTTGAATCGACTTCGAGTTGATGGATGATCGATGATGATGGATCGACGCAAGTTCGAGGGGCTCGTCCCTTTCTCAGTAGACGGAATACGTACGTACGATAGGGACGGTTATCAGTACAGGATTTTATCGGTGACAGTTTTGAAATGAGGAACGCAAGTTGTGGCAGTAGTGGCAGTGTGCCTATTATTAGTAGTACTAGTAGTAGTAGCTTTCGTAGTATTACTATCTAGTAGAATTCTTCATATTGTGATGCTGAAATCCCTTTTTCAATAAGTAGCTGTTTTTGTATTACTACTGCTACTACTAGTACTACTACTAGTAGTAGTGACAGAACAAATATCTACTTGTTGTAGTACTACTACTAGTAGTACTACAAATACTAGTAGTGCGTTTTGCGTTACTAGTAGTAAAGAATTTAAGGAGGTCACAAGAAAGAAGAAAAAGAAGCATTTTTAGTACTACTAGTACTAGTACTAGTACTGGTGCACTGGCAGTACTAGTAGTACTACTAGTAGTACTAGTACTAGTACTAGTGCTACCACCAATAGTAGTAGTAGTAGTACATTTCTTGTTGTTTTTCATTCTGGCTACAGCAAGAACAAGTATTACTACTACTAGCAGTACTAGTATTCATTGTGAGGGGAATCTTCTTGGTTGGCTTTCGTAGGTAGTTGTTAGTTTCTTCCAACAAGGCATCTTATGCTGCTGTCACTTTGTTTTCTATTTACTAGTACTACTACTACTAGTGGGTTTTCCCCCATAGAACAAATTGTTTTGTACATAGTACTAGTAGTACTAATAGCTACTAAGATGGAGGCACTTCTCAGAGGCATTTTGTTGTTTCCATTGAGACAAATGGAATTTTCTCTGAACATTCTCTCGAAAAAAGTAAAAAAAAATCGTTTTTTAAATTTGTGTAAGAACAAACGTTCTGATGTTGGATTATGTTGTCAGACATTGTTTTTTCCATTCTTGGGTCTTGTTCCTGTTGTCATTGATTGAGGAATTCAAACGTTTTCCTGGTGGATAAACCTGGGACTGGTCTTTGTTGTCTCTTCTTCTTTAAGATAATCTTGTAGGTGTGACATTCTTTGTCGTTACTGCTTTCAATCTAGATCTTGTTGCATGATCAACAAAAACGCTGGTGTAGTTTTGACTAGTAACTTCTTACTCATAATCCTAGTAGTACTACTAGTAGGAGAAAGTGTGTTTGCTTTTTGATTGCTGATTATGGACAGACAAGCATTTTCAGCAGATGCTTATTGCATCTTTCAGACATTTCTGGCTGCTACTATTAGTAGTAACAAAGGTGTCAGCTATTCCTCTACTATGGTGGAGGAAGCAAATGAGTGTATTTCAATTTGAATTGTTTTTATTTGTTTAAAGATACTATTAGAATCAGGAGTAATGTCTGATAATGATACTACTACTAGTACTAAGGACCACATGTACTATTACTAGTACTAGTAGAGGTAAAACAAGGAGCTCAATGTGTGAGTGGTTTGAAATATTCTTTGTTTTGAAGGGTCCCCAAAATTAAATCATATGTGCTGGCTATGATTTTCTTCATCATGGATAACTTTCTTCTTTGCCATTCTTGTCCAAAATTGGTGCATGCTAATAGAAGTAGTATAATTGTTGCATTTTTTTGGTATGGTGTTGGCTAATGCAGTGCTGAAATTCTTCTTGAATGAAAATAGACATACTATATCAATACATGGTACTTTGTTGGTTTCTGTCTCTCTTAATTATGCATTACTATGCTGCTACAACTTGTTTCATCATTGCAAATCTAAATCCAATCACTCACTAGTACTGCTTTCATCCACTGATGCGCACTACTACTAGTATACTACCACTGGTAGTAAAAAACTCTGGAGAGAATTACAAAAGATATGCTCCAAAAAGTGACAGCCCAAGCAGCCTCATCTAATATCAGACATGACTTGGGCTACCTACAGTCTACTTCTTCTAGATCCTGTCAAACCACCCTGACCCACCAGAGCCTCTTTGGAGGTGCTGCCCCTCGTCTGGCTGTCATGGCACTTCTTCTACTAGTAGCTCACCACAAGGTTAAAAAATAATATTAAGTTCTTTCTCCTTTGTCAATGCTGTGGCATAATGATAGTATTTTGTCTTTGAAATGTCTAAATTGGACTTTCTAGTACTAGTAGTAAATATTAGAAGCGAATCTGATGATCTGTCATTGTTGGTTCGTTGTTTTGCGTCACAACCTTTGAGGAGAAGACAATACTGGAAGCAGAGTACTGGAAGCAGAGTGGAGGAAAAGCTTAACCAGTCTACCTCAAAAACAACACTTGCAAAAGTGAATCTACAGCCAGCTAACTAGTAGTAGTATTAGATTGCAGTACCTAGTACTACTTTACTTACAGCAACAAATTACTAGTACAACAAGTAGTAGATATTTGTTAAGGCAAGTGAGATAGGAAATTCAAAAATACAAACAATTTTATGTACCAGCAGCCACCAAGAACACATAATGAGAAAATTAAAACCCAGCACAAATTGTGCCCCAAAAAAGCCATACTAGAAAAATTCACACTTATCAGAAGTAAAGAGAAATGGTAACCAAAAAATGAAACATGATGATGAGGACTCCTACTAGTACCACTACTACCTGGCAGTAGTGGCTACTAGTGACATTATTAGTAGTAGTATTCAAATTACCAGTTGCACTTTTTTGATCATGTCACAATTTCCACAAGAAGAACCTAAAGAAATTCATAGTGGTTGGCTGAACTTGCTCTTGCACACAAAAAGTCACCATTTTCACTACCGTCACTGTGGTATTGCCTGATAGTACTAATATTATAGTACTAGTAGTACTAGTGGTACTATTACTAGTAGTACTGGTGTGACCAGAGAGGTGAAATTGGCACTAGTAATGACCAAAGGTCCCCACTAGTAGCATATCCACAGATAGTAGTAGTAGCATCTTTGTGGAGGCAGCAGCAGTAGAGTAGAGTCCAATATGGCACCATGGTACAATGGTTCATTCCTGTGACCACAAATTCTATGTAATTATATTTAAGTTTCAGTTATGTCCAAAAAAGTATGTATTTTTGTATCAGATACATATATTTTTGGTAGTATGGAGCTACCATGGACTACTACTAATTTGGAATCATGGATTCAACACTTTTAGTCCTCACAGAGAGCAAGCAAGTTGAACTTCTAAAGAAACAATAACGCATGCTGGTACCAGCAAGTGCACCAAAACAAATCCAAAATGTCAGGTGAAGATCTGACAAAAAAAACTAAAGGAGTACTATCCTCACTAGAAGGGCCAAGATCAATACCACATGAAAGAGTGTTGGTGATGGAAATAAAGCAACAGGAATTGGTACTAGTCTAGGAATCCAGAGAACCACCATACTAGGAATTGCACCTTGTTGAAATGTATGATTGCACAGAACACTCCCTAGTTTGGACCCTTTCAGTGGTGAAAACTCATTATTGCTACTTTGATTGAAGTTCTTAAAACTACTAATTTAACTTTTTGATTGTTGCAATGAACAAAGCAAACTCATTGTATGCAGTAAGTTGACCATGGTAGGATGCTTTGATTATAATTATTGTTGTTGTACCTGTTTGTTTGGATGTTTCAATTGTTGTTAATGTTGCCATGGAGGTACTGTTGCCCTTGTTGGACTCATAGGAACATGTGATTTCTAGTGTCATTTTCAATACCATAAGAATGCTCATTGGGCATGAACCCACCAAGGATCTGATTAATACCTACAGGACTGGCTTGGAAATTTGTATTAGAGTACTCCAAAACATTCAAGATCATCTTTCAGTTGCCATGTTTCCAATGGAAGCTTGTCCTTCAGCCTTGGGAATAGATATTGTCATTGGATCATCCTCATGCTGTCCCACTCTGATAGCTGCTAGTAAAGTGCAGTTGCTTGCATACTATTCCCAATGCTAGTAGGTACCTACCACTAGTACTAGTACTAGTAGAGGAGGAGGAGCGGCGAGGAGGAGGAGGTGCTGGTGGTGTGACAAGAAGAAGAATCATGATTTGGGACAGAGAAACTACTAGTACTACTATTTTCTTTTAGGGTTCTGTTTTTTATCATTCTAGAAAAGGTGGAAGCAAAAATCTTTATTTCAATCAATTTAGTAGGTGGTGGTGTGCCTTCTTAATCTAAGAATTTGAGTAGTATTATGCATTTTCATTTCATATGCAAACACGTAGAACGTGTCACATGTAATCTTGTTACTTTATATTCACGAGAATGATCCAATATGGTCGATTTTCATAACGAGCGAAAATTAGTGCTATGGAACTATTTTCCTTGTTTCAGTGCTCCGACCAAAAACGGTTTTCAGTTATTTATGAATCTCATATGAAGGTGAATATCCGAACTATAAGTAAGAAAATTTCACAAAATAAATTAAGTACGAAGCATAACAATAACGGAGATATGCACTTCCAAATCACATCGGTGAAATAACGTTGGCCGAAAACATTAAATAATATTAAATATTGGTGCTAATATTATCCAATCATAATTCATCAATCGATACGGCGAGAAAAAAATATAAAAAGAACATTTGTATTATTTCTTTATCGTACGGTACCATACTCTGTGTGGAGCAATCGAAGGGTTCCGCCAATAGAGAACAATCCTCATTTTCTTCACCTATTTTTTTGTCAAAGAAATTACACCTACCGTATTGCCCCATACCCACGGGTTCCACTCTTTGAATTCAATACTGGCAGTATAACTTCGGTTAGAGTACGAGCCCAAAACTTACATTTAGAAGACAAAAAGGAACAACGTACCGTTACGCAGGTTGTACTTGTACGAGTACAAGTACTGAACAGTAATACTTAGATGTCGAGGAGCGAGCATGCAGTATGGCGGAAGTCAGTACAGTAAGTAACTTTTTTGCCTGAAATTTAATGTACAGTACTTTTTAGTTCATTCCGTACGGTACTTCGTTTTAATTTGCTTTATTTGTCATACTAAAGCAAACTACTGTAAACCTGACTGTTGTAAGGTAGGGATTGCTATGACTTGTAATAGAACGAAGTTCATACCGCAACTAAACTAAAGAATGAATACGTGACCATTGCGTACTAATGAACAGCCAAAAGCACTAGCAATTGTATCAACAGAACGCAGCGAATTGCAGCGAACAAACAACACAATGGACGATCAGACCTTGGAATCCTCGGGATCCGCGATCACTCCCCGGATGTCGATCTGTCTCAAGGCATCTAGAGACGATCCGGACATGGCCTTGTTCTTGACTGAGATCGAAGACGACGGTTTTAGCCTTGAGGACAACAACGCCGAGAACGACAACCCGCCCAGCAAAGACGAGCCTTCCAGCACCAGCAACCACCGTTCCAAAACGAGGCGTTCACTCCTCTCATCGTCGTCGATTCTGTTGACCGGCACACCGCATTCAATTCTGTCGCCATCAATGTCGTATGACTCGGTCACCACGAATACAACAACAAAAATGCCGACAGAGGACGAAACCGATACCCAGTTCGGAAAATCAAGGCAACGGGGAAAACGACGAAAACCTGGCAACGATAGGGTTCGGTTTTCAGAGAGCGTTCACTTTCGTAACTATATGCACGTGACGGAAATTACCAGCGAAGAACGAGCGGCCGCGTGGTTTTGTGGCTCAGAGTATCGGACCATCTTCCGAAACAACATGCGAATCATACGGAGCATCGCAAAGAGAGAAAAGGAACTCAAAAAGACTATTGCCAAAAGAAAAAAAGAAGAACAAAAACTGAAAAAGAAACTGAAAAAGAACAAGGGAAAGCACAGCAACAATAGTAACGAGCTTGGAAGCTGCAGTGATTGCGGATTGTGCGGAGACAAAAGCGACCTATACTGGGAGGAAATCATCTCTATCGAGCGTGACGAAGAACAAGGGTACAGCGTTCGGGGAATCGAAAACGAAATCCCAAAAAAGAGAAAGAAGCGAGACCAGGTGTATTTGCAAGCCAAGTATACCATCCTATCTCTGCAGGCAGATCTTGACGCACATATGGAGGCTATGCAAGACGAGTACGAGGAACGAATGCAGAAGCTCATCGAGGGTTTTTCCAGAACGAAGAACGGCAAGAAGAAGAAACACGATCGCCGCAACTCGTTTTCTATGTCCTCGTCCTCTGCGCAGCAGATGGAGCGAGACGAGCGAACCGAAAAGGAAATCCGGGACATAACCGCAACTAACAAGTTCCAGTTTGCCCAGTACGCACAGAGCCAATACAACAACATGATCGAGGCCATTGCCGAGCGCTACAGCGAAATTTGTAAGCAGCATGCAAAGAATGCACTGGAAGCTGGTTGCGGGGACGAGCGAACGGCGCGCGCCATCGATTGGCTCGAGGAATCGTCGCGGCGAAACTCGGTGGCCGTTGAGTCGGCCTCGAAGGGAGTGTTGGTAGACACAGCGGTTCTTTCCGACGACGCTGACGACAAGCGACGGCCCTCGACCAGCACTACCGTAACTGATAACGAAACCATAATACCCCCTCTTTCAATGAGAAGTATTGACGAGGCAAGGAACAGCGATGAGGTAGAGAGCCTGAAGGAAACCATCAGTAAGAACCAGGCAGCAAGCCGCATGAAACGCGCTAGGAAGTTCCTGCGTAGGTTAACGATGTGAAACAAGTGGGTTGTTTCTTCGCTATCATGCGATGTGCTTTCGATTATTGTGAATCGGATCTGCGCACTCGCAAAAGACTTGGAATTTATTTAAAGAGCCATACACAAACCATTCATTTGAGATTAAGATTTTTATCATTCAATTTATACAGATCCGTTCGGAGCGACTCTTCTCGTTCATCAAAGTCGTGTACGATCCGAATAAACGTAAATGCAACAACAACTGCAATGCAGATATTGAATACGGTAGAAAAGTGTGGCGTTTAAGCTGCAAATTGAAAATTCTTGCATAGAACTAGGCACTACTTGTTTTTTGATCAAGTGAAAAAAGAAATGAAACAATGCTGTGCGCATGTCACTTCATTCAGGAAGGACTCCACCTTGCCAGATGCAATAGTCGTGAACTGGACAAAAATACTGTATTTTTCGTAGAACTAATCAGCTTACATTGCGGGGGACACGMGTGCCTGCGTATGTGTATATCGCGGAAGTCGAAATAATTTTCAACTTTCCTCACAGAAAAAAGAACGTTGCTATTGTTTCACTCAAATAAAGTCCGAAGCAACCATGGCAGCCATCACCGCAACCAAAACAAAGGAATGTAATTCTATTGTATTCTTTTGAAAGTTTGTCGATGGTCTCATGTATGAAAGTCACCATCCTTCCGTAGGAGCTAGGATAGTGATCGTTAATCTCTGAAGTCATACAGTAATAAGAGTGCCATAGATGGAAACTTCGCAATACCTACTGTTAAAAGAAAATAGTTGTAAAAGTATTTCCGTTTATTGAAAGAGAGTATATATACAATGAAATAAGACAAGCGTCAGCACTTGACTCGTTAGCTCAGTTGGTAGAGCTTCGGATTCCAGACCCGAAGGCCGGGAGTTCAAGTCTCTCACGGGTCAATTTTGTCTTTTGTCGGCGACATGGATGGTCCACTGAAGTTTTTCACGCATCACATCAGACTGCGCAAATCGTCAGGGTTGGGACAAGAGAGAACTAGAATGGAACCGCATGCCAAGACAATCAAAGATTTGAATACTATATATTCTAGGGATTCCAACAAATCACTGCCACACCGTCTTGAATCAAACGACATCATACCGTTCTATCAAAAGCGAAAGCACGCGTTTTCCAAAAGCCTAAGATTTCTTGCCTTCTTTTGAACTCCTTTGTTTTGAAAGAATTTTGAAAGAAACCATATCATGAGAGTCGCACTGTCATATATGCAATTGATGCTGATCACTTCTGTGTCCGGGTTTGGACCGCAAAAAATGAAAACCATAGAAATAATTCGGAGTTCCCCGCGCCCCGAGACTTCCCTTCGATTCTCACCGTCGGAAGATGGTGACGAAAAGTCGATCAACGTGCTCGGCACCCGAATGGAATGCTGCTGCTCCAACGTCGGAAATTCAGGAATCGGCACTGGCTTTTACCGAAATGGTTACTGCTCTACCGGTCCACAGGACTTTGGGAGGCACACCGTTTGCGTGCAGGTTACGGAGGACTTTCTTGAGTTTTCCAAATCGGTGGGGAACGATCTCAGCACGCCTATTCCCGAGTATCACTTCCCCGGGCTGAAGGAGGGCGACCAGTGGTGCCTCTGTGCCCAGCGGTGGGCTCAGGCCTACGCCTTCGGGAAGGCACCGAAGCTGTATCTACGGGCTACGCACGAGAAAACGCTGGACTATGTGGAATTCGCCGTGCTCCGACAATATGCACTCGATGGGAAGGAAGCCGACGCCGAAAAGGGAGACCTCGACGAGAAGAGAAACATTCTCGAAAACATTTTTGGACAGGAGAGTTCGCCGTCATCACCACCGAACTCTGAGAGCGAGGAGTAAATAGTGGACGAAATTGTTCTGATCCTCTCATGAAGTCGTTATATGAACCAACAAGAGACATTTCGATCATTAGGTTTTATGGCATTATTGACAGGGAGAAGTACTTCGTGATCAAGTTAGCGCATTAAGTTTTTAACATTGCTTTTTTGGTTCCTAGATTTAGAATCAATCCTCAGTCCGTCATCCGCGGAGAGCAGCTGGTCCCGATCGCGGGCGTCCGACCGGACGGGTGATGGCGGCGCATATGTGCTCGACCTTTTCAAACGCCTCCTTGCAGGGGTAGTTGGACTGTTCTTCGGTTGGCCTAGACGACGGAATCGATGACATTCCTTGCTTTCGGTTTTTGGCTAAATTACTTCTGCTCTTGGGGATCTTCGACACCAGGGCCAGGCGTTCCATCTCCTGGCGATGGAGGGTGTCGTACAGAATTTTCCCGAATTTCTTGATGCACTGCCGGAGTTGGGTGCGTGCCTCTTCGGAACTAATTCTGGATTCCTTCAGGAGAAACAGCGTTGCTTCGGCCGATCGTAGCAATCTGCTCTGCAGGAAGTTATGGGCGGCCCGGTGTTCTTCCCGCAGCTTCGAGAATGCATCGAGTTGCTTTCGATCGTCGAGGGCCGATGGAATGGGACCTCGGAGGTTTCGAGCATGGATCAACTTCATCGATTGATCCGTGAAGTTCTTCAGGAATGCGCAGAGCTGATTGTATTGCTCGTTGATCCTCTCGTTCAGAAGAGTCTCCCTCGATGGAATTTGCGACTGCTGCTGCACAGGAGCATGCGGTTTGGAGTTGGGTGTACTCTTAGGAACCAATTTTGGCTTGCCTGTTGGAGCACATGCTTTTAGTTTTGGTGCTTGCTGCTGCTTTGCGATAGCTAGTGGTTTGGACTTGGATTTAGCCTGGGAAGTTTCTTTTGATCTGCCACCGTCAACGGCAGGAGTCTCGGGGGTTCCGACTGCGATAGGTTTCGATTCAATGGCAGTCGCAATCTCACTCGTAGGCTTCTTCGAAATAGGAACTATCTTGGGTGCTTTATCACCCGCCAGCTTGGTCAAGAGAAGAGCCGTGGATACAACTTCGCTCTCCGAAGGTTCGGGTCCATCGTTCAGAGCGACAAGATCGCGTTTCCGTTCGGGAGCACTAGTATCCTTTGCTGACGAGGCGTTCAGAAGACTTTTTGTTGACGACGAAGAATCTTCCGGCAACACGTTTTCCGACACAACGGACTTTTTACGTTTGGTCGGAGCATTTGGCAGAGAACTGTTTTTTCGCTTTTTCATTTTTGGTTTCGGAGATGTGAACGGCATGCTGTTGCTGTCTTTCAGCTTGAGAGACGCCACCGGTGAATCGGCACCGCTTTGCTTTGCAGTTGCAGGAGGTGTAGTCATTGCAGCCTTCTCGTGGTCCTTCGATTTGAGCCTCTTCGTGTGTTCTTCTACCTGTTTGCCCTCCTCTTTTCTGATGGCTATGCGTTTCGGTTGGAGGAATTTGGATATCGTGTTGATTTTTCCCGTAGAATCCGGAGACTCGTCCTGGGCACCGGTTTGCATTCTAGTCGAGTGCAAAGGGGTTTCCAGACCACCGCTCGGTGACACAGCCAGTATCGTTGACTTGGATGCGGGGCGCACTGTTTGGGGATCGATCTGCTTGCTGGTCTTCGTATTTGATCGAATGACAGATTCTGGAACTTCCTTAGGAACAGACACGGCATCTTGCAGTGCTTCCTTGTCGGCCGCCATCGGAGACGACTCCGGATTGCCGGTGTGGATCGGTGACGGCGTTTGCGGAATCGCATATGTTTCTTGTTGATGCTGCAGATGCAATCTCTGTTCTCGCTCGCGCTGTTGCCTGTCCTTTTCTTTTTGTTGGTGCTTCAAAAGTCGCAACTGTTCTTTCTGTACTTGCAATTCACGGTCTTGTCGTTCCTTTTCTTTTTGCTGCTGAGCAAGGAGTTTCAGTCTGTCTTGTTTCTGTTGCTCTTGTCGTTCCTTCTCTTTCCTTTGTTGTTTTAAGAGTTTTAATCGATCTCGTTGCTGCTGCAACTCACGTTCTCGCTCGAGCTGAAGCTGCTCTTGTTTTTCCTTTTCTTTTCGCTGCTGTTTCAGAAGTTTCAGTCGGTCTTGTTGTTGCTGACTCTGTCGCTCTTGCTGCTGCTTCAGTAGTTTCCGTTCTTTTTTCTTCTTCGTGTGCTCACTTCCCCGGGGTTTCTTTAATCCACCAAGGGCCCGGACCACCAGCTGTCCCTTGTTGGTGTTGGGATTGTACAGGCTCGATCCAGCGATGACCACCCCGCAAATGTTCGCGAGACAGATGCACCGTCTCCAGAAATCCGCCGGCAGCGCAGGGATCCCCGTGGATTCGGGCGTGACGGCGATCAGCTTGGGAATGCTCTCGCTACTGCTGCTCCCAGCGCTGTAGCCCACCAGGGATCCGTCGTCTAGCTCCAGCAGCGCGTGGCTCGAGTCCCGCTGCGAGGTGGCCACGTTGACCACCGCCTTCATTTCTCCCCGGCGCTGCCGTCGGGAGAAATAGGCACCGCCGTTTCCCCCCTCGTTGCTGCTGGGTAGGTACAGCTCGGTGTGGTTGTATGGATCGTTGGGTCGGTCCAAACTGACGATACTCATCTCGTTGTACATGTTTCCTCCCCCGCAGACGCCGATGCCCCCGGCAATGTCCAGGGCCTGCTGGGAGTTGGCCACGTCGTGGTAGGGGGGTCGTTTGGAGCGGCCACATTCAGTACTGGATGATGCTTCCTCCGTCTCCTCGAAGCTGAGGTCCCACAGGCGGAGCTTCTGGGCATCGCTCTTGGAGACCGCTAGGAGCTTTCCCTGCGGATTCCGGTGAAATCCTAGCAGCACGATTGTGTTCCCGTTGGTCGAGGTATCGTAGAGCTGTTCCCATACCCCGTTGTCCTCCTCGTCCTCGGGTGGATCGCAGATGCTCTGCTTTCGATTCCGACTCACGCTGTGGAGCGTGTCATTGCCGTGGTCGTCGCAGCTTCTATAGACGCGATGGGCAGGGGGAGTAAACTTCCAAATGTGAATGTTCTTGATGCCCTTTCCAGTCAGCAACAGGTAGGACGAGAGCGGTGGCGACCGAGAGTTGCCCTCGGTGTTTCTAGCCTGCAACGTAGCACAGGCCCCGAATCCCTTGAGCTTGGCGTCCGAGTAGCAGTACACCTTGAGGTAGTCGAGGATATTCCGCTTCACTGGAGGAGGGACGATTCCAGAGGCGTTGCTCTCCTGGCGCCAACCCATCTGCTCCTTTCGCTTTTGGCTGTGCACGGCCCTCTCTAGATCGCCAACAAAAACCGCGTGGAGCTCCACGGCGCCCCGGGAAACACCCATAAAGACGTACTGGGCGTCGTCGCTAATGTCCACGGTGGTGAGCAGGTCGGTGTGGACGCCCCGGGCGTGGATCTGGGAAGCCACGGCCCCGAATCCCTGGGTCAGCTTGGAGTTTACCAGGAGACCTGACTTTTGGCGGGAGGCTACCACGTCGTCGTCTTCGAAACCGAAGGTCCCCGAGAGGTCCCATACCCGCAGTGTTCCGTCGCTGAATCCGCCCCACAAAAAGTTTCCCGACGGAGACACCTTGAGGGACGTGCCTGTGTGTGTGAAGGGGTGTGGGTGGAACGGAAGTTAGATTTTTCCAATGGGTGTCGAATCAAGGTCGGGAGAAAACTGTATCGACCGAGTTCTATCCAGAGAGCAGCACCACGCCGTTCCTTGTAGATCGGAACGAAACATTGCTGCCATCGGAGACTCTCTGCGCTGCTTCGAGCATTGCTATAGCAAAGCTGCACAAGATTTGTACGCAGAGGGAAAGTGATCTGCTACTTACACTCAACGTTGATCTTGAAGTTCAGCGTTCGTTCCTTCAGAGCCTTTCGCACACTCTTGTACAAGCCGGGCTCCGCTTCGATCGCGGCTTCCATCGACCCGCTGTTGGACTTGCTGCTGCTGCTGCTGCTGAGGGATATCTGAATCCGTGGGGTCCCCCCCATCGGGATGCTATCGCTGCACGATGAAGACCCGTCGGGCATTATAGAATAATTTTGTGGCTTCCTTTTTATTCGGAACGGCCTTTCATGAATACAACTCTATGCCGCGGTGGTTTCGTTGCTTCGGCTTCGTTTTCTCTCTACTTGTGTCGCGACAAACGATCGGGATTTGAGCATACCAACCCAAATCGATGGATGAACCTTTCTTGTATCGTTTTACCTTTGTATTCTTGTTGGTACCGATCCTAGCCGTTGAATGTGATGCTGTACACTACCAACGATTACGAATGCACGGTGGTAACAATTCGGACTGTCCTTTGGGTCGTTAGGGATGATGCTCAGAGGTGATGGCAAGCTACTGAGGGATTCTTGGTTTGCGCCGCAGCGGCAAATTAGGTGTGCATAGCGATGTTGTGTGTCTTGCACCTCTCAACTCTGTGTTGGCTTCGCTTCTACGAAGTTGCTACGTAACACTATTACAGCAGCATACCGTCCCTTAAAAGGATGGAAGTACGAAGGTCCCGTACATTTTTATCGTACTCGTAGTCTTCCATCACGATTTCAAAAATTGGCGCGTTTTTGGGTGCGGCGAATGGCCAAGGTAGAAACTTTATGGCGCGAATGTAGTGGATCATCACTTCCTACCGTATGTACCGTACCAAGTACCGTATCATATCGTACATCTAACATCGTACGGTACTTCCTCCGTCCAGAAATAGATGTACCCGATGACCATTTTGGTTGTTGTCCATACAAAGAGTGTCTCCCCTGCACAATAACTCACTAAGACTGCATAAAATTGTGTAACATCAGTACCAGAAATTAGGTCTTTTGTGGTTCGCTTCAAGTGGAAGTGGAACTGTCATCATCCAGTGGCATACTAAAATGTATTTTGTGGAAGAAACTGGTGCTGTGTTTCAAAGAAACAGCGACTACTATATTTTCTGGAAGAAACAGTTTACAGTATTTAAAAACAGCCATTCATTTTGTACTACTACGGTCTACATTTAAAAAAACTTCATACTGGATTTTTAGGTTTTCTACCCCCTCAGACTCCCCTTTCCATCGCAATTTCAGTCAAGAAAAAACTATTCTAGTATTTTTTTCTTATCAACTTCCATGATTACTACTATTATAAGAATGGCTTACTACTAGTAGTCTACTACTACTACTAGTACTGCTGGTGGTGGGAATCACCAATAGCCTGAGCCTGAGCTTGCTCACCCTGCTTTGATCATGTGATTCGCATTGCAAAAAGTGGAAGTTGGAAGTGCTCCCTAACAAAGGAAACTTGCTTTCCCCATGCGGGGTAGCTTATAATTGTTGTCACCTCCAACACCAAGCCATGCTTTCATTCAAGCCTGGAGAGATAGAAAGACATTGTCGAGTGCTTCCCGCTTTGTCTTGTCAAATGACTTTTCAACATTATCAATCAAATGATCAATATCTTTTGACCACTTTTTGTACTGGAGGCTTTGGATTGAATTGAAGAGTCCAAGATCAAGAACATTCATATCTGGACTATTCAGTGGTTGGGTAACAACACAAATCTTCCAGCCTGCATCTGCTGCAGCTTTGCTAATATCAGTTCTGATACTTGGCTTGTGAGGCTTTGTATTATCCTCTTGTTGCTTGAATGATAATCTCACCAGGAGGTGGACTATCATCAGATCCTTTTGGCCACTTTTCATAGATTGCAGGCAAAACTTTCTCCAGCAACTTTGCCTGTACACATCACCATTGACATTTTGTGGCTTAGTCACCAGCGTGTCAGCCCTACAGTTAACGGATGTTCTTTTTGCTGGCTCTTTGACAACAAAGGGCCAAATACCAAGTTTAGCATCAAACCAAGCATTCTCACATGAATCAAACCTTGGCCGTGCTGTGGCACAAAAGAACATAACTTTTGTCATATGGTTCTTTCACTTTGACGTACTAGACTTGGGATCATCTTCATTGTCTGGTACTAGCAGATTGTAAGTTGTCTGCTTGGTACACTTCAAGAGGAACCATTTATTGTTGACATATATGTACGTCACATAAACCGTTTTCATGGTGTCACGCTAATCGCGCGGTGAAGGAGCCTCTAATTTCGTAGTGATCCCCGGTTATATCTTGCCCACGTTGATTATTCATTTCCGTATCACCGTGCTATCTTGTCCTGCAATATATTTTCTTGAAATCAATAATATTTTCATTGGTTCAATTAGTAATTGAACCAATCATTGAATCTGCCATTGTGATCAATGTGACTCAATATCCATTTAACTTGTTTGATTTTGTTCTTATCAGTCAACAGAGGCTTCATAGTTCCATTATGCTTTTGAATTTCACCGTGCTTGACAAGAACATGTAAAATGGACTTTAGTAGGATGCCTGTTGGAGCTGCAAGAGTTCATAGGTCACCAAAATCTTTGAGGGGAACATCCTTGATTGCTTCCAAGTCTCTTAGTGGTTTTGGTTTCCTAACACACTTGCTTTTTCTGTTGGAGACATCACCAGCAGGGCAGGTAGTTGGATCACAAGTTTCCTTGTAACACTTCCAAACCTTGATACTAGTATAGTCTTGGTTGATGTATCAAACTGCTCTGCAGCATCCTTTTGGGATCCCTTCATGAGCTTCCTCTCCCCATTAGACTGCATTACTAGAAGAAACTGAATAACATCACATCTTTCATTGTTTCTTAAGTTGTCTTCCTTTGCGCTGGTGGTGTAACCGGAGGAGCGTCCCTTATTGCAGGAGTTGCATCCAGTACACCAGCAGCAGGATTATTGTCAGCAGTAAGGAGTAGCCTTGCATCCACAATCATTGTCCTTGCATCTGTACTTGTCATCATAGTAGTTTCACTGTTACCACAGTAGCAGGCAGCTTTGCTTGCTTTATAAAAAAGCAATGGGGGGAAAATGAGCAAGCAATAAGCAGGACAAGTGGCAAGCACAAAGTGCAAAGAGAGGATACATTGGTGGTACTTTGACTGTTGGTTGATTGTTGGATCCCCAGTTAGTGGAGTCAATGGAGGCCCAGGGCGAGTTGGCGAGCTGTTTTTAGCTTCCCCTAGTGACCCACAATGGCCACACAGGAACATCCTCTATCATAGTAAGTACGATAAGAACATCATGATAAAGCTCTCAGTCTTAGCTTTCTATAGCCGTATGTGGTTCCTTGAAATGACCGGTAGAATCCAACTGACGGTAAAATTTCAGTGCTGACATGCCAAAAAAGGCCCTCTTTAAGTAGCCATTGCAAGTACATTAGATCCTTTTACCTACTAGTAATGCAATCATCATAACTGAATACATTTATAATAGATCTGTTAAGCACAAAAAGAACCATTTTTATTGCCCAAATAGTGAGCTTACTCCACTACTAGAGGTGCATGGGTACATCTATTTCTGGATGCAGGAAGTACATCTCTCATCATAAAAATTACTTTGTAGTATGAAGTACAAGTATGTACTACTACTAGTACAAAGGCAAGTACTGTACAAACAACATCACACAACATACAATGGGTCATTCCCCTAATCATTAAATTGATGTTGCCACCCAGAAAATTTAGGATTTTTTTCTTTGATACTACTACTACTACTACTACTACTACTACTACTACTACTACTACTACTACTACTACTACTACTACTACTACTACTACTACTACTACTACTACTANTACTACTACTACTACTACTACTACTACTACTACTACTACTACTACTACTACTACTACTACTACTACTACTACTACTACTACTACTACTACTACTACTCATCACACCCCTCTCAACACTCCTATAAATAATATTATGAGAATATATTTCAACAAATATAAATATATTCATTTATAACAAATCACTACACTTGATGGTTGAAGTTACTCCAATGCTCTTTACATACAGCAACATTGCAACTTCTGCAACCATTCCTTCTTGACATTTCCATACTTATCCATAGTAGCAACTTCTTCCTCAATCTCCTTACTGATGTGTTAGGATACCTATGCTTTAACACAATAGTTCCTCTTCACTCTGTCATACTTGCCACTGCAGAGACAGTGAAAAGTTAAGTAAAATTGAATAAGACTTCAGCCATGCACACATAGAAGTATGTGTTTTTGACACAAATGCATAGATTTTTGGTTCAGATAGGCTCAAACTAACCAAAAATATGTATGCACACTCATACTTTTTGGAATCTTGGATTCAAAAAATTTTAAGTCACAAGCACAGCAAGCCCAAATTGGTGTGCCAATTCAAATCTACTAAATGTTATCAGAAGGAGCTGGTGTTAATTTCAAGCAAAATTCCCTATTCCAAATAAAGCACACATAGGGAGACATATTCTATTACACATGAATCTATCTAGTCACATATTTTTATTCCCATTGAGTCATAAACGCAAAGTATGTCAGCATAGATTCTATGTTTACGGGAATCATCCAATATTCACAAACAATACCTATGAGTACTAGAATGTTGGGTACTGGTTTTACTACTACTATTAGTAATATTATGCAGTAAAAGTGAGAATTAAAAAATCCTGGGGGAACTTTTGGGAAATTGGACCACACATGCAATACTATTTTCTGATGTGTTGCACTCCTCTCTAAATTTATGACCCCTACAATGAACAGGGAACAAGGACAGTAATCATTGTACTACTATCATTGGTACAAGTACATTGTACCCCTGGGTGGTAGTCTTCTTTGGTCTTGCGGCTGGCTGAGCCAGACAAGAAGTGATTCATTGGATCAATCAAATACAGTACTACTTTACCATATTCTGGTTGTTTTTGGCTGACTCTGTAGTACCACCAACCATATTGATCCAACAAAAAGATGAAGTCAATTAATTAATACTAGTATTCAAGAGAATGCACCAGTACTACAACAGCATCATCATCTTAGTAGTATTACTATATTACTCTAGTAGTCAGACACACACAACAAATGAAAACCAAACCATGAACCAGACCTGGATGTACCAGCAGTACACACTGCTGGTACTAGCACATCACACCACCAACCAAATCACAAATCACATCATGACACACCAAGGAGAAAGATACTCACCTGACAGAATTCAGGGCAAAGAATGAGCACCCACTACTACCAAAACTAGTATTGTCAAGAATGTTATACCACTACCACTAGTACTACTGTTACAAATAAAACTAAAAAGGAAACATCAATTCTTATTGCTTCATAAATTGCAATACATCACAATTCACAACCCCCTGTACGGTACATGTCGTACTGAATTGCTTGAGGCAGCTGGCTTTCGATAAGTGAAGTTGCTAGACAGTAGCACCTTCGAACTTCGTTGTTAGTATATTGCTGTAGTATCAACACGCAATCGCTGGAGAATGGTCTTTGATACAACAACAGTCTTTAATTCTATTACTTTTACCAATAGGAAGCTAACATCATGTTCTTTACATATCGCCACTTGAGTGATAGAGTCAACAACGAACAAGCAAACCAGGAAACTAGACATAATTCGTGCCTCGTGCATCTCATTGTTGTTTTTGTTTCATTGCACAACTACGTGCGTGCGTGCGAACAAATAGACTCAAGGCGGTGCGTGCTCGTGCTGGGAGTGAAGTCTCAAGCGATTGCACGCCTGCGGATTTCCCTTGATAAAATTTGGATGGGAACAAATATGGACCGTTCTGGTGGTTGGGCCCTCCACACACATAACGTGGGAAAATCCCCTATGTTCATCAAACAAATGAAGGAATCAATCGATGAACGAATGGAAGGGTCGATGCGTCGGTAGGGTGATTGGTAATGTTATGAATTTATTTGGTGATGGTTGTTGTGTACGACGTAGGTTGTGTTCCAAAAGAAAGAGAGCATAAAAGTTGTAGTGAGTCGGCTGGTACAATAGTAGATAGAATCGGTTACTAAACGTACCATAGATCGAGACACCGTAGAAAGGTTTCGAACGAAAAGGCATTTTTCCCGTGTCCCAGGAAGTAGTGCGGCATTATCTCGCTGACAAACCTTCCCTTGTCATATATCTTGAAGGCATTTCCCCTGGGTAGCCATCCTATGATGATTTCATCCTTTTTAACGGACGCACCATTATTCTTGTAGCAAAACCTGCAAGTTGCAGTTTCGTGTGTGTCGTTGTGTTTGGTGTTCCAGTTTCCACCGATCGACTTCAGTCTTTTGTTGACTTTTCTTCTGTCCCTGGCGAATTCATAACTTTCAAGGATTAAGTGGAGTTTCAACGGAAACGATAATAAAAGCAGCCCCTTTGGATCTCCGACTCGACATCTGTATCTATCCCTCTTGTGAGAACCCACCTTAAGTTTTGCTGTCGCCATCGTTCTGCTAGCTGAGTGATTTCGTGTCTTTTTTTCTGGAGGCGGCATCATTTCTCTTCTGTCGGGATCGGATATCTGAACCATACAATTGACTCTTTCGATGTTCTTGTCGTCGTCGTTTTCTATTGCGTTGATATTGGGCAGTGGTTGCTGTTTCCAAAATACATTAGAACTCTGGTGTGCCATGTCAGCTTGCAGATTCACTGTGTCCTTACTAAGAAACATTGCCCGAAGGTATGAACGAATAATGAATAGTATTCGATGCGGTACCATAGGAGGAAATCCTTTTCTTGACAAAACATGACGTGTGACGACAAAGAGCACGGAGTGACAAAATCGGCTCGTAAAAAGTGTCGCAAACATCGAAATGGTTTTTTGATCTTTGACAATCAAATGAAAGGGCAATTGGTATTGGAGGTGGAGGAACACAGAAGAAGAATTGATGCCGATAGCCTTATTGGTGATGAGATTGAAGAACAGTTCTATATTCTTCACATAGTCAGCGTAGGAAAAATACCTAATTAAATTTTGTTACAGTGACGACAAAACGGTCCGAATCAACACAGGATCAGATGACGGAATCAGTTTCAGACGGAAGTTTTGTACCGTACTTTTACTTCGAACCGTTACATTACATACGTTACAGTACGAAGTACCTGCACTGTACGGTAGGTACTTGAATTCCATTTGATTATATACCGGTACCGTAATCCGTTAAGTACAGTCGTAAGACGTACGTTAGTCACACACCAACAGTAGTAGTCCGGCAGAGTACCAGGGTACTCGTAGCCACCGCGTTCCTAGAAGTAAATCTTGCTTCTCGACTTCTTTTCTGTCGTGGTTGACGTAAATCAATCTTTCATACAGTACGTACTTAGTACGAAGTGCAAGTACTGTATGTAGTATCCTATTTTAGTACTTTTTTGCAGGGGCTTTTATGTTCAGGCGAGAAAATAACGACACACCGGCCCAGCTCATTGATCGTTACAGTATTGCCTCAGGATCTTTTATAGTACAAATCTACTCGAGTATGAGTGCGAGTAACGTTCTTGTAATTTACGTAACAGATCTGTATGATCTTGTATTTTTTGAATTTGAATGATGTGATGTGTAAAAGTAAAATCATACCGCACGCAAGCTTGGATTTTGGGTACATGTACTAGTAGTTGAATCCTTTGACATCTACGGTACGAACTCGCATGTTCTCAGCAATAAAAAATGAGGAGAGACTTCTTCCGTATCGTACATATCTGTACCTCTAAGGACAGCACTATTAAACATCCAAACTATTATCGCCATCTTGAAAACCCCTGAAGAAAAGTCCAAAAGTCAGTGCGATTGAAAGAAACTGTGGCGCACGAAGAAAAATGTTGGTTGCTTGCAATCGAAAGCATCTGGGTGCATCTTTCCTGATTGTCTGCTTTGTGGTTTTGGGCCCATTGCACCCGCGGGATCACTTTGTCACTGCAGGAGAGATAGCTCTGCACACAGAAGCAAGCCCGAAACCGCAGCCATCTCATCGGCATTTGCATGAGCATGAGCATCAGCAGCAAAATCAACGAGGAGCCGAACAATTTATAGCAGTTGACAACGAATGTTCTTTGTGCCAAGGACTTACCACGTTGGATAGGGATTTTCCGGAAGCCAACGTGACCTGCTCCGACTTCGCAAATCTCTGGAAAGATAATTATAAAGGTATTGGAAATCAATGTCGCTCAGATGTGTTGTTTAATCTTGGTTTTGATCTTTGTTGCAAACCATCCGTTCCGCTCTACCGGTGCGAAACAAACGTCCATGATCTAATCTTTGGAGGTGACTACAATTCAGCGATTCCACCGTTTATAGACCCGGAGAATCCACTTGTTATCAGTGTTGATATTACATATCAATCTCAAATGGATATAGATACGGCAGAAGGAACAGCTGCCGTATTTCTTACTTTAATCCTGACATGGGTTGATCCACGATTAAAGTGGGATGTTCAGGATTTCGATACCTGCAGCAATATGGTTGATGTCTTTACCGGATCGGATGTAGAAACAACACAAATATGGGTACGTCTGTGATTGATATTTCTTTTTGGAATTTGATTGATAATCCGCCTCGCTACTGTGAGTGTGTTGCGACGAATGATCTCTCCCTTATAGTTTTCCATCCGTACCTACTTTGTTATTTTGTTGCATCCACATCGTTGACTTTGAACACACAACTCTCTCAATCCAGATGCCAGATTTTGACGTGTTGAACGTTGTTGAAGGCATTGCTTCTCTACCTGACAAGAAAGCAGCAGTCTATAGCAACGGTGTTGTTCGATGGACGATTTCTGGCGGACTAAAAGTATTTTGCTCCATGAAAGGGCTAGCAAATATACCCTACGATACGCTTGGATGCCAACTCCTTTTTGGTCCTACAAGTCGCGAAATCAGCCCAAATTTGAAGTTCGAGTTGGTAAACCCTGATGAATTCTCTGTTGGCGCTTTTAAAGGTAAGAAGGGATTACCCTTAACTGACGCCATGCTCTCTTAAATTTACCAGTTGCCGAACTCACTTCGTGCCTTTCCGGAAACTAGTGACATACAACGAATGGATAGCAGTACCAGAAAAAATGAAGAAGGGAATGATTGGCGACCAGTTAATGTTTTTGAATGTTTTTTTCCAAAGAGCAAAGAATTTTTACGTGAACGATATCGTGGTGCGTGTTTTATTTGCGTTTCTTTATTGCAGCTATGCTCGAATGTGATTTGAGCTTTGCCAACGACCAATGGGAGTCTTATTCTCATCCCTCCAACTCAATTTTTCTTTATCTCACGTTAATGCGTCATATACAAACACAAAAACTGCAATGATTTTCAAAGATTCCCACCATCATCTTGACCTATCTTAGTTTCTTCACTTTCCTTCTGGATATGCGTGTTGGGTACGTCTAGAATACACTTCAGCAGCCGAAATCGAAGCGGCAATACCCATTTGTTTATTTCTTTCACTCTGTTGCTCACTTTTTTGGTTCGCCAATCGTTGCTCTACCTATCTTGCGATTTACAATGATAGGGAACGTTTGGGATTCGGGATGGCTCTTGCATTGGTCATTGTCGCGCAGCAAATTATTACTGGTGATAAGCTTCCTATATCTGACCAAAAGCTCTTTTTGGGAAAGTTGGTTGGTTGGTCTTTTTATTGGGTCCTCCTAAGTCTTGTACAATCTGCGGTTGTCGGTTTTTTATATTATCTGCGAGAGGATCGTCAGGCCAAAAAAGAAAACAAGAATATCGATCGCATGTCTCGTGCTGAACGTTCAGCCATGATGGAACGAGCACATGAAGAAGAGTTAGCACTTACAGGCGCGCCGCCGGAATCTTTTTCTTGGGAGGCAGAGAAGGAGTCGTGTTTCTATACATTTAGTTTCCGGAAATTCGACATGTGCTGTCTTGTTTTTGCAACTATTTCCTACACCGTTTTCCTCGTCTGGATGTTTGCATCCGTTCAAGAAACGGATTGGTGGTTGAAGGACGAACCCACATGGTTCGATGAGAACGTCGAAATTGAGCATCAAGCATACAACAATAGCGATCCAGATAGCTAAAATCAAGAGAAGCAACTTTGTCTTCTTGGTGCAAAAGTGTACGGTTAATAAAGTGAAAATAATAGCATTTTTCTTATTAGTGTCCATCTCAATTGATATTCGCAGCACGGAATAGAACGGTCAATGCTATGTATAAATTCTAGTAGGACTTTTGACTCTTTGGATGCAGTGTCTAAAATTAGACAAACACGTCGAGGACTCGTGATCGCATTTCTTGCACTTCAAGAGTAGAAATATTGCTGGTAAACAGCAGTAAAGGATGAAACGCAGTGCAGTAATCCAGTACAAAGCGTAGTCGATTGTTGTTGTTGCAAATAGCTCTACAACATCCAAGACTGCAAGCTACTAACACAACGACAGAAGTATCCTTGCTGTTACAGTTTGTGCCTATCTGTTTTTCCCTCCATCTCTTCGATCAATAGAAGCGCTCCAGAGAAACGCGTTTGGAGCACCGTCACGGCCCACTATAGGTTTTTTGTTCAAGACGATGGCGTTGTTGGTCACGGCAGGCTACGGTCATCGAATGGCAGTGATGGGTTGATTCTTGATTCGATGGCTCTGGTTCAAGTCGTCCATTCTTGCCACGCGGGAAATCGATGCGTCGTTGCACGCCACGAGAACCCGTCGGTCGATGGGGCACTTGTTGTGCGAGGCGATACTCCTCGACATCCAAAACGAGGCGCGCCCGATCGGAATCGCCGGAAGGATCTTGGACCGTTGCCGGGTGAGAGAGACGACGGACTCGATCGAATCTTACAAGTTTTTGGTTGTTGTGAAAGAACAAGATGGAAAGGAACGATGAAATAGACAATGATTGTCGGAACGTTTGTCTTTGGATAGATTGCTCCTAGACTGTGGGTATGTTCGGTTGCAAGTTCGATGGCAACGTCAAAAAGTGAGGAAAAACGAAAAATAAGCCCGTACCTGTGGTACTTGTACCTGGTATTTGAAATTTGAAGTTTTTGTTGAATACTACTAAAAAATAACCCATTGATTCTTCGTGAGTCGTAGTGGTCGTAACAGTGGGCTCTACCAAACCACGGGAACCTCCACGTTTTTTCAGGAAATCCGCGCAACGAAAAACAAAAACTGAGTGTTTCATGTTGCTCCTGTTTCTGTGTCTTCCCCATTGCCACAACACAACACAACACAACAAAGGACCGCGGCGGGCATAACATAACATAACATAACATAACATAACATAGCAACAATCACAACCAACAACCATGGCGGACTCGTCGATCCGCAGCAACGGGGTAGCCGCCACTGCTGCTGTTGCCACCCCCCTCGCCCTGTGGTTCGTTTCTTCGGCGGCCCTTGCGCTGCTCCTGTCCCTGCCCGGTTGTTGGGCGGATCCGAGCAGCAGGGGCAAGAACAGCGTCCACACACACGACGCCGCCTATGCCCGCCTGGGGGTCCGCCCACCGGACGAGCACAACCGGGTGCTGGGCCGCGGGGGGGTTTTGGAACTCCCGATCGCCCGGTGGTCCTGGAGGATCCACGGAAGGATTCTTCCCCTGCTGCACCTGTTCGAGGGCGGAAGGGACCGCCGTCCGCCCGACGTCTTTGTCAATCTCCGCGTGCTGTGGTGCAAGCTGCTGTCCTCCCTCGACCCGGAGTCCCCGGCCTACGAGGGCCGCCGATCGCTGCCGGGGAAGGGAAGCAGCGGCGTGTGGGGCGGCAACAGCGGCGATGCTACCGATGCGGTGCTGTTTGCGACCTACCGGATGCTGCCTCCGTGTTCGATCCGGTGGCCGCTGCGCTATCTGGGCCTGTGGAGATTCTTTCCCCGCTGGATGCACGCGAACATCGAGCTGCGGACGGCCTACCTGAAGGGTGCCCTCCGAAGGGTTTTGGCACCGAGCGGGGCTTCCACGACCGGACCGGACCGCTGCTGCGTCGTTGTGCTGGGCGGCGGGTACGACCCGCGCGGGGCGGTCCTTTCGGCCGGGAAAGGAATCGAGCGGGTCTACGAACTGGACCTGCCCGCGGTGGTCGACTCGAAGCGGCGGTTGCTCTCCCGGGCCGGCTTTTGCGTGGAGGGGGAGGACGCCGGTGGGAGTGGCCGTGCCAGAAACGGTGTGAGCGGAACCCCCCGCGGGGTTCGATTGGAGGGGGTCGACCTGAACGACGACGAGGCAGTGGACCGGGTGCTGGACAAGATTCGAAGAGAACTGGCGGACGATCCCTCGTCCGATCCGGCGTCCGGGAAGCCCGGCGTGTGGCGCGTGGTTGTGGTCTCGGAGGCCGTCCTCATGTACCTGTTGCCCGGAAAGGCGCGGCGGGTCTTGGAAGGACTGGCCGAACGCTTCCGGGGCAGCGACAGCGAATCGGGCTTTGCATCTGCTTCGTTCGTGTTTGCCGACCGGCTGGTTCCGCGGAGGAACACGGCTTTGGATGCCGCTCCCACCGGGTCCGTGGTTGCTGCTGCTGATTCCACCGCTCCTTCCGCCGGAGCCAGCTCCGATGCCGCTGTAATTGACCCTAGAGGAACAGAAGAATCGGAGGTGCGGCAATGGCTCGAAACATCGGGTTGGGAGCTCCGGGAACTCCTCTTCAAACCCGGAGCTACCAGACACCTGGGCATTGCAACTGCGGCATGACGCATGTTATAGGTGTAGAAGCACACGCGCACACAAATCGCATCGACCCAGCGCCGCTTCGAATCGACGGGGCCGTACTCCACCATTGCGTTGGTTTCGGAACGAACGAACGAACGAACGGCAACCAATCAATGACCGATGGTGCGTCTTTCTTGCCATTGTCCATGGGTTGCCGCGATGGATTTTTTCGCGGTCCTATTGGGCGTCGGGACTATGGTGCCGTGCTTGGTCCTGCCTGTGTCGAATGCCCGGCTTCCGATTGAATTTTCCAAGACTTGCCAAGGAGGATCCAGTCGATAGGAGAGAAACTGCCAACGAACAAAGACAGCCATTGCCAGCTCGAACAAGGGCCTTCCCGTGAGGCTAGGAAACCACGTCAACTTTGGCATCTATCAGACACGCAAAGGAGATTGAGTCCGTGCAGATCTTCAAAAACTCACAACGCGAATAATTCTATAACAAACAAATTGTCCCACACTTTGCAGGTGCAGAAACCTGCATTTCGAAGTATGTGATGAGAATGACCATGGTTCCTTTGCAAAGTGTCGTGCTCGTGCGTAATTTTAAACTTTTTTATGAATGTATCGAGTTCCTACGACGAGACAGGCAAGATCTTTGAGTTCACCAGAAACGGAGAATCAAAGGTGGTCATCTCCCCGACTGTTTTGTTTGGAACGGGAAACACCCGGCAGCTCAGGGGCTTGTTCCAGCGCTCGGCCAGTCCTGCCACGTCCAGCAACAACGAAGTTAGTTCCTCGACACTGGCATCGCCCGGTATGGGGACCGTGTCGATGCCGACTCCACAGACGCTGCTAACGTTCAGGAGATCGGTCATCCGCAGCTTGCCTTCGGTGGCCAGCTGGGCCAGTCGTTTGTCTTCGCAGAGAGGAAGCATCAGGCCGTTGTACCCGGTGATCTTGATGCCGAAACCCTCCTCCTCGCTCGGCAGCTTGGTCTGGATTGCCGTGGTCATGGCGGCCGTAGCGGCGATGGTCCCGACTCCGCCAAATCCCCTCGAGACCTCGTCCAGTGCTTCGACCGCGGAAGCGACGCTGCCTTCTTCGTCCAGGGACGGGTTGAAGGAGGCATCCAATCCAATGTATTCCAGAGCAGCGGACGAACCATCCCATTCCCTCACAAGGTTGTCGCAGATGCTTTGGATCGGACGCACCGATTCGGCGAATCCCGCCGCGAAACTGCTGCCGCTGGCGGGCGACAAGGTTTTCGGGGGCAAAATATTTGCAATGGTTCGACCTGCGTCCTTCTCCAAGAGATCCTTCAACAGTGCCCCGTTTTCCAAACCGATTGCGAAACGGATCGTAAAAGTTTCGTCGTCCTCCGTCCTTGCCTTGGCGGCAGGAAAAAAGGGAATGTACGGCTTGACGTTGGCCACACAAAATCGGAAATTTGCCAGGCCACCGTCCTCGGGATTTCCCAGTTTCGAGTTGCGCAGGATGGTTTCGGCCGAAACCCTGGCCAGGGCAACGTCGTTGGATGCCAGCTGGACCGAGCAAGAAAAGCGCCCCGAAAAATCGACGATTCTCGTGCAGACCTCGACGGTTTCTTGGCTGCAGGCAGGGCCCAGGGATACAAATGCGATTCCGTGTTTCTCAAAGCAGTCGTCCAACACTTTCAATCGCTCTCGAACGACAGCTTCATCGCATGCGGTCTTGCTACTACTATCACTTCCAAGAAGATATTCGGGAAATGGATTCGTGGCAACCCTCAGTGTTTGGATTTCGTAGCCGCTGCCACTGCTCTTTCCCTCTAATTGCTGTCGGGCCATCTCAAGGGCTCTCGACGTAGTTTCGAGTTTTGATTTCAGTGCCACCGCATCGTGATGAAAATCGGAATCCTTCAAGCTCACAAATGCTGTGATCGTTCTTATTTTAAAGAGATGGTTCCTGCTAAGGTCTGTTTGGTTGTCGGAACTGGTCGCCATGGCAGAGGACGTTCTTCTTCTCGCTCGAGTTGTTTTTCCGTTTGTCGTTGTCCTTTCGGATGCGTACTTTTGTAACAGACTCGGTACCTCTTTTCGAAGTTGCCTGTTTTGAGTTCGATGTACCAAGTGGCTGGTTAGAAAAGCTCTGCAGCAGATCGTTTGGGAAATACTAAAGCAAATCCAAAATACGTATGCCGATACCCGTAGGAATGATGATGTAACCATCGTTAATTTGTGGCTTGGCTGTGTGACAAGCGGTATTTTGATAGTTGTGAGTATGGATGGTTCGTTTACGTACTCGTACGTATGCGGACGTACGTAAATAAGTGAATATCCTTCAAAAACAAGAATGAAAAATGAGTGGAGTAGTTTTGAGTTTTTTCTGAACATGGAGAAATAAGAAAAAAAATTCCAGCCAATCAAGAACAAGTAATACCAATACTAGTTCTTTTTTGTTGTTTTTGCATCCATTCAACATGCAATGGAGCATGAAACATGTCTTCCTGCGTGTATTGAAGGAATTGTCATTGTCAAAATGGATATTGTTGGTTGAACAACGAACAAGTTACTACTAGTAGCAGTAAGATTAACAAGGCACCAGTCGTCCTCCTCGTCTAATCATTGTCCCTCCATTCTTGCAAACAAGCTGCTGCTGGTGGTGGTGGTGGTAACAAGGCTATAAGTGAATATATGTCATTCTAGTAACAGAATCACTTATCACTTTGCTTGTTAATGTGTTTGCTGGTTTTTCCCAAGAATGCAACAGCACCACTCATTTGCTCTCTCTCTCTCTCTCAAGTACTATTTTGTCAAGAAACAGCACAAATGAAAAGTATTGCTGACTCCAATGGCATTAATCATTGCTTCTTTATGTTGCAAATGGTGGTGGTACTGGTAGTAATTCCTTCACTGTCAATTTTTGCTATTGCAGGTTATGGTGTCTGTTCAGTATTTTGCTGTTGTTACTATGGAAATGTGACAGTTCTAGACAAGGAACATTATGTTAACATACAGAAACTATTCCAAATTTTCAATTGGACTTTAAAAAGAGTACCCCCCCCTCTGAAAACATCTACAGTCAACAATCATGTTGATTAATTTTGATTTTTCCTGCTGGTAGTAGTAGTGCAAGCCCGGATGGTTGTCAACTTCTTTGTAAAATTAAACACCCACATGACTTCTAGCTTGTAGTGTTGAAGGGGTCTATCAGCAAGGTGGGGTGGGAACTTGTGAAGAAGAGTGTACTCGAGTGTATAAAGAAAACTACAAAGAGAAACTTACTCTGCTACAGTGTTTGACAAGCTCATTAAACTTAGTTTAATACATCTACAAAGCAGTTGCAAACAATGACAAATAGTTTTGTTGCAAATGGTATTCACCATGGGATTCCAAGCAGCTAAGCAGGGGCAGCCCTCTAATTTCATGATCTTCTATGATTATGCATATCTTATAGTTAAGGATTAAGATAAAGAGATTTAGAAATATTCATCTCACTTCACTTGTCACAGCAACTCACACTGGTCTACAAGCAATAATGATCCCTGCTGAAAGGCATGTAGTAGGTAGTAGTACTAGTTTAACCATGCCTTTTTTCTTGAAGCATACTGTATTGCTGAGGAGGACAACAATGATGTTGTTATTTTCTCTGAACACCTGTAGTACACAAGACATTTGCAGCTTGAGAAGGACGACGAGATGTGAGTCAATAGTCTATTCTTTAAGTTCCTGAAGGCTTCCTACTGTCATTCAGATCAGAGGAATTGATGCTTCTATTATTGTACAGAGGAGGAGACTTGCAATTATCAGAATCTACCAAGAGGCCTCAAAGTCCACTTCAATGTTGCTACAAATGATTTATGACATTCAAATTCAACTCCCAAACAGGAATGTTTTTCTATCTATGATATAGATAACAGCACCAGCTTAGAAATAAGAAGCTCTATCAAGGTTTTAAAATGATCATATATGCAAAACCTATCGTATATTTCTTGAGACTAGATTTGAACTGTTTGAAGAACTTGACCAGCATAAAAAATTTGTGTTGTTGTTCAAAGAAGGAGAAGTACAGAAAAGGATTGCTACTGTGTTTGTTATTGTTGTTGGTGTTGGTCTCACCACTCAGAATCCAATGGCTCTGAAAGGCAAACAAGAACCTCTTGCTGAAGATCTCTTTGATGCTGGTGTCTGCATGATCCCTGCTCCTGTTGCTTTTGCTACTGAAGTCAGTGAAGAATTAACAAGAACAAGGGATGATCCTCCAACAAGCCCCCTTCTGCAACAATCTGACAACAACATGAAGGAATCAACTGTTTGGTGCAATCCTCTGGGCTCATCTCCACAGTCTTTCCATTTCATCCTAAACCACTTAAACATATTCTTGTTGCTACTACTTCTTTCTCTGTAAGCTGATCTTCCTACTAGTAGTAGTACTGGTGTTAGTACTATTGTTGCTATTCAAGGTTTCTATTGAATCAAAAGCCAACAAAGAATAGTAAGATAAAGCACAAAATTTACTGATTGTTAGAGCAGCAGCAATAACACTAGTGATGGCAATAACAATGAAGAAAATTGCAATTAGTGCTACTAGTACTAGTACTAGTACTACTAGTAGTTGTACTAGTATGGAAATTATGTTCATTTTTCAATAGTAAAAAAGTACCACAAATATCAATTTAATTTCCAACAAAATGGTATATTCAGAATCATCATTAAAAACTGGACTAGACTGGCTACTCAAAAATTAAAATAGTAGTATTTTTGATAAAGTTGCAAGTGCTTAAAGGTTGGATAGTTTTACTAGTATTATGTAGTAAAAATGATGAAAAAAAATCCTGGKGTGAATTTTTGAAATTTGGACCACACGTGGAATATGAGTTTCTCTTATGCGCTCCCCTCTAAATTATGACCCCTGACTGTAGGTGTACGCAGGGGTCATAATTTAGAGGGGCGCGCAACAGTTTTTTTTTTCTCGTGCAGGATCAGAATTTCATTATTCCATGTGTGTCCAAAATTGGAAAATGTCACCCCAGGATTTTTTGAGAACTTAATTTTTACTGCATATCACTGTTAAAAGAAGTGTACCTGAAAGACCCCCTACACAGGAACACTTCCAATCACTCTCTGATTTTCAAACTTCATATGCACATTTCTCATACAGTTGAGAGTCAAGTAGTAAGTGTTTCTTGGATGTTACTGCTGTTTGTTGTTTGTTGTTTGATGTACTGATATAGGGCTGGTGTTACCACCACATTAGTACTGTAATTCTAGTACAAATAGTCTGTCCTTCATCCAATTTTGTGAAACCAGTCCAGTCCCTAGCAAAAATTCGAACGGTCTGTCCTTCATCCGTTTTGCCTTCTAAATCACCAGTAGTGGTTCTACAGCTAGTAGTAATAGTAGTGAAATGGTCTTCTATGAACAATAAAATGATAGCACAACAATGCATTTGATATCAAAGAAAAGA
>CAACVS010000037.1:0-62002 GCA_900660405.1 Pseudo-nitzschia multistriata | reverse complement strand
AAGTTGAATAGTTTTACTAGTATTATGCAGTAAAAATATAGTTCTCAAAAAATCCTGGGGTGACATTTTCCAATTTCGGACACACATGGAATATGAGTTTTCGCTGCGACGCGCACCCCTCTAAATTATGACCCCTGGGTGTACGTATGTTCAGGAATAGAACGAGAATACTGTAGTACTTCGTACTTCGTAGGAGAATAAGATTTGTTCTATTACAAATCAGGTAAATATAAGTTAATAAGTTAAAAAAACTCAACGATCAGTCTTTATGCACGTGCTCATATATAGCTCTTCTACTTGTTCTTCTATTTGCTATTAAAGGCTTAATCCCGAGGAAATAGTGAATAACCGACTCTTTATTTGCAGATTCTAAAGTACAGTAATGAGTTTAAGCTACGCTCGCGCGGATCTGTCAATCTACTCGGGATTGAGCCTCACAGCAGAAGGCTCGAAAAGAAGAACTACTAATATCGTATGAGGTGTTGCTGCAGCCGTATCATCCGAGCCAACGAACCGATCTCTGATCTAAGCGCATCGTACAGAGAAGGAATTGAGAGACGCCATGCTCAACACGACGAGGCAAACCTTCCGACCACAGCAACGATGAAAGCCCTCAACCAAGAAAACGAGGCAATCAGTAAAGGCGAAAAAACGAACGATGACGAGGTGAGTCCTCTCATCGACGTAATGAACGCGGCGTTGCCCCAGAATTACCAACAGGAAAAAAGCCGGGCCGTCGACGAATGCATCGCGGAAGATTTCCTGAAAATGTCGATCGCGGATCGCAACAGTGTGGCCGATGAAATCGCGGGAAAGTCTTGTATGGCACGCGAGGAAACGCCCGAAATGCTGGCAGCTTCCCTCGCGAGACTAGACGTCGAGCTCAATGCGATCCCCCTTAAAAAGAAGATCGGTTACCTGCAGAGCCAGAAGTTTTCCAAAACCTACATCAATGATTGCAACTTCCGGCTGCGATTTTTGCGGGCTGAACTGTTTGAAGCGCGGGAGGCGGCCGTCCGATTGGCGAAGTACTGCGACTTTGTCCTCGAATTGTTTGGGAGCGTCGCTTTGCAACGGAAGATCTGGTTGAGCGACTTTGACAGAAAAGAAATCAAGTGGATTCAGATGGGATACATTCAGATGTTGCCGTTTCGAGACAGTTTTGGCCGGCGAGTTATTCTGCAAATCATAGACGCGAGTGTTCTGCGCGAGAAGCGTGTCAGGGTGAGTAACAACGTCAACTAACACTTAGGAGCATCGACAAAAGCACCAAGCCAAAATCAGCTTCGAATGCTTTGAAATTGATTTTTGTTTTTTGTTGTTGTTGTTGTTGTTGTGCGCGTGCTCTTTCTTCTCACACTCGATCGCACGTTCCATAGCTCAAAACGTTCATCTTCTTGGCGCTGGTGGCGAGCGAGGACCTTGAAACGCAGCGAAAGGGCGTCGTCTTGATTGTCTGGCCGGGTGGTCCTTGCAAGGACTGGAGGAGGCGGGAGCCTTCGGATGGTAGGCTTAGCCATCTCATCACGCAGCGGCATGAGGTCGTCCCGATCCGGTACGCGGCGTTTCACTATTGTATGCCGGACAATCCTTTCTTCCGAATAGTCCGTTCGTTTGCGGTGCTCTACGGGGGGATCGGAAGCGGAACCAAATCTCGGATGAAGCTGCACGTTGGAGAGGACACGGAGGTACGCTATGCACTGGGGGAATACGGAATTCCCGTCGATTTAATCCCGGTAACCGGTACCGGGAACATCAAAACGAACCACCACAAGCCATGGATAAAAATTCGGGTCATGGTCGATATGTCTGCCCACGATGACGACAAAAACGGCGCCAATGGGTCACTGGGGAGGATCGTAGAGTGCCCGGGGAGCACGGATGTGATCTTCAAACCCGGGAAGCGGCTCATGTGCCACCCGGGGAATGTCCTGTTTGAAGAACTCGTTGTGTCAAGGATCCAGGGCTCCGATTTTACCGCATCGAAACGAGAGACACACCGGTGGCTGGCCAACGAGATCACCAAGAAACGAGGCGGTCGGTTTCTGAAATGGAACGACGAAGGGTATTGGGAAAAGATGGAGGACGAGGACGAAATCAGCGTCAAGATATCGACCGCTTGCAAAACCGTCCTGAAGAAAGTAAAACAGAAGGGTTCCGGGAGTCGAATCGTCGTGGAGAGCAGTACCTTTGCCTTTCAAGAAAACAACCTTGGGAGAAACGTCGGCGACAACGGCACCGACCAAGGAAGAAGCCGAAAGAGGCCTTTTGGTGATTGCTTTTGCGGAGACACTCTTCCCGATTCAAAATGAAACAAGCTTGCGTGGGTGGTCGGACGAAGCTATCTATGGCCAATGAATTTTATACAACCGCAATGCCGGGCAAACGCAGCTACCTATGGCTAAAATTTTGATACAAACGCGATTCCTTTATTCGTTTCGTTTTCAATGAATGGTTGTGTTCTGTTGCATGTTGCTTGCCCAAATGATTGTTTTGAGAATGCGAACATGGTATTTTTTTCAGTGAACTCGGTACTTGGAGCCCACTAGCATCACCATCTAGGTTTGCCAACGAGGCGAGCGGGTTGCTTTGCGTTGCGTTACTTTGCGTTGAGTTCGAACGCGTTGCACTGCGCTTCTCTTCTGGTGTTTCGAAACCAGACCAAATCCGTTCCGTGAGAAAAGCCACCCTCTCTCCCACACTGTTGTCGTCTGGCTGGAACTAAAGCCGATGCCATGGCGCAGCATTCTATTTCTGTCACATTGCCATTTTGTGCGTCCCGCTGGCGAAGCAAATGCTCTTGGGGGGTCTGGAGACAACAATCCCCGGTGGCATTTCGGCCTGGCGTCGTGGGTTGCGTTTCGGTTCCAGTCAACTGCCGGCATCGGAGCCACGTTCCCGTTCTCTTTCGCTTGTTGTTCTCTTTCTTTTCGTTCGCGTTCGCTGGGTCGGTGCCCCGGACGCTAGAGGTGCCTTTCCCCGGTTCGCGTTCCGGATCTGCGGCGTTTGCGGTCGCTCTCGACGCTGCCCCGTGGTTCGTCGTGGCGTGGGTGGGTGGGTTTTGTTTTGTTTTGTTCTGTTCCCGCTGTCGCTAAAGCTCCGCTCACCGGCGGAAGCAGGCCCGTGGATCCCCAGCCTTGGGAGCTCGTGGTAGGGACACACGTCCATCGCGACGCGGAGGCCGGCCGAGAGGGCCCGCAGGGCCGCGTCCTCGTCGACCACCCCCTCCTGGAGCCAGACGCTCCTGGCGCCGATGGCAATGGCCTCGTCCACGACGGCCCCGGCGTGGGAGCTCTTTCGAAAGACGTCCACCAGGTCGATCGTTCGTGTTCGCCCGCGGCGGGCCCTTCCCCCCGGGTGTTCTTTGTCGGCACTCTTACCCACCAGCTCCCCCAGGCTCGCATAAACGGTCCGGCCGTGGATGGTTTCCCCCGCCTCCGCGAGGAATGGGTTCACGGGGTAGACGTCGTATCCGCGCTCCAGCAGCAGGCTCATGATTTCGTACGAGTCGCGGTGCTTCTTGTTGGAGGCGCCTACCAGGGCCACGGTCCTCGACTCGGTGAGGATGGCCCGGATCGAGGCGTCGGTGTTGCGGAACCTCGGTGGTTTTGTCTCGCGGCTGCGGAGACGGGGCGGCATGGTTTGTTCCGTACGGTACGTACGACTCGAGCTGTTTTGTTTCGGCTGCCCCGGGTTTTGCTTCCGTCGTTTGCGCGGTGTGGGTTCGGATTGCCGATTGACCGGAACAGGTTCTGTCAGCTCCGAACGTCTGAAGATGATCGCACGACTTTTGATTGCGTCCCAAGTACCATACATACCTTTTTTGCGTACGTACTTGGGTACCGTAGTCACATGTTTGATGTTTAACTACTGTAGCAACGAAGTACGATTCACGATTCTGTGATACAGTAGTTTAATAGGTTACGGTACGTGCTACTTGTACGCATTTACTGTCAGGGGTCATACTATATCGTGACACGACTGTATTTTTAAGGCCTAGATACTTTCGTTTTTTGGCGGCATTTCGTTTCGATGGCAATACTGTAGTACTGTAGCTTGTGAATTTGAAATCCTGCCCGGCCAGCTATCATGTGCTTTGTAGTTGCGAATTTAGAGGCTTCAAAACAGAGGGGTGTCAAATGTCAAAGCAATGCACGCTACTCGTACTCGTACTCGTACGACGGAACCGAACCGAACCATCTTAAAAATCGAGACCGCAACAAAGATTGTCCCATACAATCCGTGCAATCACATACAGTACGCTATCGTACGTACCGGTACAACACTGTATCAAGCAGTTCTTTCTTGCCGCATTTACTGTACGCATCACCGACTTGCGAGCCCTTGCTTTGCGTTTTGTATCTCAAACAAGCAAAAGTGCGTTGAGTCGTATCTTTGATTGACAAACAAAACGAAACCAATCCAAACAGTACCAACAGCGTTACTTGTTCACTCACAGATTGATTGATTCCGAGAGCAACCCATTGCCGCACACTATAGCACCGCAGGACACCATGGAAACGGAGAACAGCAAAGCCGCAACCGCCCCCACCGTCGGTGTGGAAGAAACAGAAAAGAGCGAAACCAACAAAATCGAAGAGCCCACGCCCGTCAGCAACGAGGGCGGATCGGAACCAAACAAACCGGAAGAAACGGAAAACGACGTCGCCGACGAGGACGAAGAAGACTTTGACATTGACGTAATCGACGACGACGTCGATGACGACGACGATGGAAAGTGGGGTGACGTAATGCCTCCGCCAGCGCCGGGCGAGGAGGGCAGCGACAGCAATGGCGGGGAGGCCAAGGACGACAGGGAGGAGGTCGACGTCGAGGTCGACGTCGAGAATCCTGCCCCGAAGGAGGAGGAGAAAGCCGCGGCCCCGGATTCCACCGCGAACAATCTCGGAAACCGAGCCAGCCTTGTGTTGTCGAGGATCGATGTGGCCCTCAAGATGGGCTTTACCGAGGAAGAACTCCCCCTCTGGGGGTACTTGGCGGCGTCCCTGGTATTTTTCTTTGCGGCTATTTCGATGAGGCCTCGGAAGGAGGCAAGCGATCTCATGGGCAACTTTCGCCATCGCCTCCAGGCTAGCGGGGACTACGAAAGCGATGCGATCTGGGCCGACGAGCTCGGCAACGACAACGACAACGACAACGACGACGGCTTTAACGAATTCTACAGCGACGTGTTATCGGACATTCTCCTCGCCGGATCGCTCGGGAGGTACATGGCGCTCCCCCGACCCGACTATATCTATGCGGTTTTGGTGGGCTTCTTCGGGGTGCTCATGTCGGGTGGGTTGATCGGCTGGATGCGTTACAACGCTAGCGCCAAGAACGGAGGGGGGGACGGCGGCGACGTCGAGGCCGCCAAGGAAAGCGGCGAGCACGATGGATCATCGGACGAGAATCCCAAAGCCAGGCCCCGGTCGGAGGTCGTTCTGGAAAAAGTCCGCTGGCTCCTCGACGGGATGCTCGTTGTCTGGGCCATTGTGGCGTGGGGATTTTTCACCGTCGTCGGTGGCGGAGTCGGCGGCCGCTACGTCTTTGGGCACATTGGCAATGGTATGCAAGCGGCGCACTGTTTTCGCTTTTGTTGGTGCTGTTTTTGTTTCTTTCTCCTAACCCGCTTTCCGTGCCCTTGCCGCACTCTCTCGCAGGATACTTTGCGCTCTGGGCCATGCTGATCTTTTCCCTCGGCAATTGCGGGCTCTCGATTGCATTCTTCAAGAGGGAGGCCAAGAACGCCGACTCTTGCGTCTATGGCTTGACCATTGCCTCCATCGTTGTGATCATCGAGCTGTCGGTGGGCGTGCCCTCGGGCTTTTGGCGGTACCACGCCTTTAACAAAATTTCTACCTACACGCTGGTGGTTGCCGTCTTTTCCCTCTTTTACGGATTGCTGACGGCCGGGTACTCGAGGCTAAACAGCGGGAACTACCGCCTCGATCCCAAGATACGGCTGGGCTTTTTGTTGGGGTTCTTTCTTTTGTGGATCATTGCCGCGTGCCTTTCGACCTTTATCGGACCCTTTTTGTTTGCCGGGAATGGCTACTTTGCCGCGTGGGCTTGTGTTTTCCTGACGGGGCTGGCCCTTGTCGACACCCAGAGGGAAGTCTCGCTCCTGTACATTTGAAGCCAAAGAAACTCCGAAGGAAGGGTAGTAGAAATAAACCAGACGAGGTGCTGCGGGAACGGGTTGATTCGGTGCCGGGTGTTGCCGGAATGAATCCACGCCATTGTTGCCTGTGCCCTGCATCGCGCTTCTTGTTCGAGTTGTGTCCCGACGACATTACGACTGCTCCGAACCAAACCAAACGAGAAGTACCGATGCTTTTGTAGTATGTGTGTATGCGTGTGCTTATGATACGGGAATAAGAGAAACGTCCCAAATGAATTTCATCAAACAGACTCGAGAGTTGGAAGAGAAGAATGTTTTCATATATAAAAACAAAAATTATACTTTTTGTGTTGTCATGCTATGATAGTGTACATATTATTCAAGTTCCGAAGAATTGCTCAAAAGATCATCCGAATACGAGGTTTGTTCTTTAATCTCTTCCAACTGTACACTTTCCTCTAGATTTTTGAGTTCGTCCTTGAGCTTGTTGTTTTCAATGATCAATTCTCTTCGGCTTTTTGCCGAATAAATGATCTCGCCGTCGGCGTCCTTTTCTCCCGGCTTAAAGGGCACCATGCTGCTACGCGAGGCATTAAACACCAAGGTCTTCGATCTTATGAGTTCTTTTTTGCTGTCGGTAAAGCGTTGATTTTCTGTCCCATGGATGTATCGTATCTTTGGGTAAAAGAGCATCAACGAGACGGAGATGCACATCACAAAGATGACGGCGCTGCCAAGAAATAGATTTGCATTCAGGTTTCTTCTAGCAATAAACACCCCTGGCATCCCGACAAACGTAACTACAAGCATCACCATAACGGCTTTGTATATATGCTCGCTCTCTTGGAACTCGGTGGAAAGGTCTCTCGCCAGCCACGATTGGTACAGAGCAAACCACAGCACTGCACTATTCAATAAAATGATAGGGGCAAAATACTTCGAGTGATTGTATACATTGAAGTCACAGTATGCATTAGAAGTCGAAGGTCGACCAAAGGCATCGAAATTTACTGCCACTACGTCGTAATGGACCGGATCAAACGCGGTGAGGAGACTCAGAATCACAACATTCACAAACCAAAATGCGACCATGGGCCAAACGACATCTCGAACTCTGACTTGGACACGTTTAAATCGTTTTGCAGCCTGCATTATTTTGTTGATTCTATAACCAACGTTGAAGCAGAAAGTATGGTTAGAGAAAGGTGTTGATAATGTCAAAACGATATAGCCAGGAGGTATTTCACTTGCCTATAAGTTTTCGTTGCAAGAGCAGAAATAATTATAGTAGTACCAATCGTTGCGAGCCAAACTATAGAGGTACAAGCAAACATCATTCGGTCGTCGGTGCTTTGGGGCATCTCGACGCATTGTTTTTCTTCTTCTTCAATCACATTCCAATCTCTACAATTCCTTTCTGAGACGTCGTAGAACTCTCCATTCTCGTTCATGAAGTGAGATGGAGCGACATCGAAAGTCATTGGGATGATTGTTGCCGCAAGGAGTATTGTTCCACAGCATATTGCGAGCAGGAAAAAAGGTTGGGAAGCCCTGATAATTCTTTCCTTGCGGTGGATCAGGGTCCAGATAGCAAGGCCGATGGATATGGTAACCGATACAGTGCATAATACGTAAGCGAAAACTTTGAATCCGCTACTCATAACTTCCGACTTTTCCTCAAAGGGTTCGACGGCGTCGGGTAGGTCTGTAGAATTGGAACTGTACGTAAAGGGCGCGATTTCTTCCCACTTGCCTTCATTCAATACGTCTGTTGTCACCCACTCAAAGTCAAAACGACCTTCGCTGTGCGAAGTGTTGGAGTCATCGAAGTAATCATAATGTTTCCCGATATGATTCACCATTGAGAAGTAGGTACTATTATCACACCTTCTGCCCGTATTGGCATCAAAACGAACGTGCCCTGTTATACTTTGAAAATTATTCTTTCGCACTGCCTTGTTGAATTCTTTACCAGTAAGATGAATACCATCTCTGGCAGTAGAACATGCAGTCAAACCGGCAAGAATTGCAGATTCGTAGAGGTACGGCAACATGTCACGCGAGGGCAAATCTAAGAAAGATTCGTCGTTGAGTAGAAATTGTATCGTTTCATTACGCTGAGTGGGCGGACTTGTATTGCCATTATCCGCCACTAGGGACGAAATGAGCTCTTCGTCCTCCTTGAGGGCTAGTAATTGCTTGTGGAAGGATTCGTACAACGACGGGCTGTCATGATTTGACGAGGGTTTTCCACCAGCGGGACCAAAAAAACCAACTCCATGATAGGCTTTGTAGAGACTGAAATCGTTTTGAATAGAGTCAAATAGTTCTTCGGGGAGGTCGTAAATGAAAAACCAATTATGTTTGCCGTTTCCGGCCACGTTGTTCTGTACGGCATTCTTCATCATAGTGTGAACACGAATCAGAGTTCCATGTTGAAGGCAAAGTATGAACCGATACATTGAATTTCTGATATCAATCATTGTTTCCTCCAAATTCGATCCGTCAACATTCAGATAGAATGGCTTTACATCCAATACGTCTTTCTCAATCGCTACTTGTCTTTGAAGTCTGTCCAAAAAGCCGAGTCCATATTGGTCGTTTACGACAAGCACAGCCAGATGTTTTATTTTTTTTTTTTTTAAGTACCATACAAAGGCTTTGGTAGTAGTCACATCGTCTGGAAAGTTGATGGTTAGCAACGGTCGCCCTACACTTTGGCGCGTCAATTGTGCGACGTTCTCACTGCTAATTTGTGGGTATCCATACATGTTGACAAGAGCGGCCACTGGTCCCGTAACAAAGCTTGGCTGTGCACCTAGAAAGACACATGGTGGACCTAGTGAGTCCGACTCAATGCGTTTAACAACTGATTGCAATGTTTCTCCCGGATTGTATTTGGTATCGATGGTGTCCACGTTGAAGTCAATGTTGCATTTTTTATCGAGTCCTTCTACTTCCTTTATGAGTGATCCATCGCCATCGTTGAGATGCTTGATCGCAAGGCGCACTGCAAGCGCCTCCTCGTAGCCACCTCTGAATGGTAGACCCTCATGTGTGCTCAATGTAGCTAAAGTCACCATGTTGCAGCTCGCCCGCTCATCCTTGGATCCATTTGCGTTGGTGTTTTCAACTGATCTGTCATCGATGTCGCTGAGTATATTCACACTCGGTATGGGAAGGTTACTATTGGAGAGTATATCGCATTTGTAACTATAAGTCTCAATATGTTCTATGCCCATTCTCTTCAAAGGAATGCGAGAAACCAGAAGGCATCCTTCCTCTAAAGTAGGGGCTGTTGATTGCATTAAATAGGACATCATCTTGATAGATGTGGTTATGGAGGGTGACCTCAGGAAAGGTGAAGTTATAAAGTACAGTAAGGTCGATTGATGCTTCGTTTTTGTCCTTCAATGCCATTAATGTATTTTCGGAGCTATTGGAGTGCCTGCGGTTCAAGTTCGAGGAGCATCACGCCCTCGGCGAGTAGCTACTCCGTTGCAAAGACAGAACTACCCAACCATCTGCTTACGTAACCATTGAATGATATTTCTCGTGAAATACGGTACCAGGGCGATACGAGTAGTGCTGCACAAAATTCTACATAACTTCTTAATGATTCCTCTATGTTTTTTTTTGTTGGCCGGTGATTTCATCAACCTGAATTATTGACACAAAAAAATATCAAAAACGAGTAATCGCATCTCCGTCGAAGCATGCACGCTTTAGATTCGAACCGTCATTCACAAATACGTACTTGTACCAATTATATCCATTTCGTGCGTTTTACGACGCTAGAAATGTCGAATTCGGTTTCAACCGATACAGTACTGTCCGAACGTACCGTGGCTGAAACGACGTAATTTTGTGACAAAAATCTTGCGAGGAAAAACTTCTTGTCATACGTACCGTACCCTGCGCTAAATCTTCGGGAAGAAAGAAAAAACCTTCTTTTCATAGATTTAGGCGTAATAGTAAGGTATTCCAACGTACGAAAACCATGCACCATTTCGCTTCCCAGTAGAATTACGGACGAACGTTACGTGTGTTCTCTAATATGACGCACTTAAGTCCTTCTAGTACGTGAATTGAATATAATCTGCGAAATCTACATACTCTTTAAAGTTGCATAAATACGTGTTTAAGATAAAGAGTGAGCTCATTGCTGCTCACTAAGATTGAGTGGGAGGCTCATTCATTGACTACTCGTGATTTATCCTCACAAGTGCACGTAGGTACAAATGTACGCATGCGGGGACGACTGATTTTGACAAAATTTTTGTACTGTACGATCAGTTCGTAATGTACCTACCTACCTAGTACCGTACGTATGGTACATACGAAAACTTAACATAATTCATATTCCATTGGGAATTGGGAATCCATTAGGAATACGGTACGAAGGGTACGTACGTACTCGTAGCGTGGGGATAAGTGGCTATTTCTTGTATCGGGCAAGTACGTACCATGCGGCTGCCATACCGTACGGTAGTACTATGTCGGAAAATAACGTAAAGTAATACACAGGAGTACGACAACGACTACATCGATCATTAACAATAACTGCTTGCGTTCTCATCATCATGCTGCGTCCATCATTAATTAGCGCAAGTAATGCGAGAGTACCCAAGTACCCTACCGCAGTTACCGTTAATATTGTTCGGTCCAGTATCACAATCGGGGAAGACATGACAGGCTCAACCAACCTTACCGTGGGTTACGCAATTTATTGCAATGATAATACCGACACATTCAGAAAAGAGTCAGAGGCATGGAAAACAACTTCGGGATGATTTGTCGCAATGATGGGATCGGAACTCAGAGGGCAATGCTGGCATTCAATCGAGGGCGGGTCTACGACTGTGGACGAGTGCCACCGATTCCGAGACGATCATCTGACACAACCTCGGCAGGGGCAATCACGCTGATCCGCTTTTTGATGACCTCGCACACAAACCACCAAAGGCACAGGTTTTCGGAATCCGGATGGCGCAGAAGAATCGAGAAGGGACAAATCCTTATGGACGGAATCGTTGTAAATGATGCCGAAATGGAACTTACAAAGGCAAACGTAAAGCAGCGGGTCGAATACGTCAGGGGTCCATGGAGAGAACCGATTGTTGCCGTGGTTGTACATGATGATACAATAGATACTGGTCCCGAACCTTCGTGCCAGCTCAAGATCTTGTACATCGATGACCACCTGATGGTGGTTCACAAACCTAGTAGATTGCCCACCATGCCATCGCAAACATACTTTGAATTTTCTGTCCTCAATGCTCTGAGACAACTCCATTGCATGGAAAAAGAACTGTCCAAAGACAAAGAAGATGAAGACAATTGTGAAGTAGAAAGTTATTCGAATACGAATGCGAACACCGATTCAATTTCAAAAAATCACTGTGTTGTCGCCACATCTACGGTGAGAAGATTGATTCGATCCCATTGCTCGGCACTGCCCCAGCCTGTCCACCGACTGGGGGTGGGAACCTCCGGTATATTACTGATAGCTACATCTCTTTTAGGAAGGCAGCGTCTGACCGATGCGATGCGACTCAAAAGCCACAACGTTAACAACAACAAGCTTCGAAAAACATACCGAGCACTGGTCTATGCATATCGCCGTGACGAAAGGCTCTCTATCGCCACCGATGACGGAAGTCCCGAGGTAGATGGAAGTAGCAAGGAACGCTCGACAAGGGAAGGACCGAAAATGCTAATTCCTGATTTCATGATGATTGATTGTCCGATCGGGCCGGTGCCGTTTCCAATCGGAGGGGATTCCATTCACGCAGCTTGTCCAATTAGCGGCGACAGCAATGACAAAATTGACCCTTTGTATAGTCATGTTCACCTTCACAATCAAGTTTCCGATGTTCAAGAGAACCAGCCTCAGGAGCGGTCAACTACTGCAAGCAATAACAACAAGAAGATCAAGCATGCCCTATCGCTGGTAAAGGTCATCCGTAGGAATATTCCCCGCCATGAGAGGAATGTTGACAAGGAAAATGGCGGCGAGACTGATAGTGACACCTATAGCGGTCACAATTTTGATACAACGGCGACTGCAGTGGTAGAGATCGAAATACCTACGGGCCGTCCCCATCAGATACGGATCCACATGGCCTACGCTGGATATCCCTTGGTGGATGATCCATTGTATCTACCGGGTGGAATTCCCGACGTTCGGCCAAGACCATTCAAAACTCGCAAACGAGAAGAAGAGGACTTGGACCAATCGGACGAAACAGAAGATGGTGGTATTGACTGTGATGAAGACAACGGGACGCACTCGACTACGATGCGCGTAGCTTTGCCGAGGGATTGCGGTTACCATCTCCACGCCTACCAAATAACTCTCGAGCATCCGTGCTCTTCTCGGCACTCCAGCGTTGCAACTATTAGCACTGCCAACGCCGATGTCAGCGACGCTGCGCCCAGTGCCTATGCCGAAGAATGTGCGGTGAGCTCGAGTTCGGCGATGATGACATTCACCGCAACTCCTCCTCGGATTCTGCGTTGATAGTCAATCAATCAATTGGTCTCTCTAAAGCAGTCGCTTGCGTTCTTGCTTTAAATGATAGAATAGAATTGCTCATCCTTCTAGTCGGTCAGGTGATAAAACTAGGTGATTTTTTCCCCACTATCATAATAATACGCCATGCAGATACAACATCATCATAACAATTCTGTGCGTACGGTAGACCAAAAGGTGCTATGCTCAATTAGTGTTGTGACACTCTTGCTCGATGAAGAAGATACAATGCAGTCCCAAAAAAACAATCGATTTACTAGTAGCTTTGGTGAGAAAAGATCGAACGTTTCCGGCCTGTCATAGATAGATGTCAACTTATACATTTTGTACACGTATACAGTAGATCCATTGCATCGAGAGTCCACTACTAGTACTAAAAGCGGTTTAGTTGTTATTCTATGCAATAAATCAGACACATACAAGTATATCTATATTGTAACAATCGATGAGTTGGATTGGATTGCATTGCATTCCATTCTATTGGCATATTTCGAATTGACTCGTTTTCAGTCCTCTGCGAGAACACCAAAGTCGTCGTGCCCATCGTCGATGTACAAAACGAAAAAGGTACGCGGCAGTATTTTTCTCACTACGATTCTTTCGCTTCCAATTCTCCGTCGTCTGCCTCTTCCTCCTCTTGCTTCATGCGGTCCGCCAGTTTTGCGACCAGTTCCCCGCACTCCTCCGGAAAGGCTTCCGCGGCCTGTGTCAGGAGGGGCTCGGTCTGTTCCCGGGGGAGCTCTGGCATCGAGGCGTCCGAGGCGCCAAAGTCCGTCAGCTGCCAGAGGGCCCGCAGCCCCTCCACCTGAACCCGGACCGAGGTGGGGTGGGCGGCAAGCGCGTTGAGAATGGCTGTGACTCCGCTGACGCTGGCCACAACCGTGGCCCGGTCCCCGCCACCGTTCTTGACAATGGCCGCAATGGCCGAGCAGGCTTCCCTCTGGACTCCGAAGTCTCCCACGTGGGCCTGCATTGCCGCTACCACTGAAGCCACAGCTCCAGAAGCGACCATGCTCACCTCCCGCTGTCCGTCGGAAGGCGCCAGCAGCTGCAGGGCAGCGCAGGCTTTTTCCTGCACAATCATTTCGTTCGGGTGGGCCTTCATAGCGTTGACGACCGCAGCGGTGGCCGTCAGTGCCGTTCCAAGCGTCGTTGTTTCACTCGTCGATTCTCCGAGCAACCGGGCGATTGCGCAGCACCCAAGCATCTGCACACCCGCGTCTTCTTCGTGGGCCCACATTGCAATCGCCACCTCCCGACAATCCACGTCGGCTTGCTGCACCAGCATGATGGCGTCGTGGTGCTCGTCCTTGATGATTCCGTCGCCGTTGTTCTCTTCCCTTGTCATTGAGGTGGCCAGCTGCAGCAGGCTCTCGTCGCTGGTGGGAGCCGCTTCCTTGTATTCGTCCTCTGCAGTGGCGTTCGGATCTTCTTCGTCGCCGTCGGCCCCCGCGGGAGGGGCCTCGTTGTCTCCACCCATGCTGAGAGCACGGCGTAGAGTAGTGTGATGTTTTTGCTGCAAGTCGATCTGTCCCAGTGCCTTGGGAAAGGCGTCGTACAGACTCTTGATGCCACCTCCGATCCATTGCTTTCCGGAGGAAACCGCGAGGGTAAGGGGAAATTTTCCGTCGGCGTTAGTCATGCTCGCCGCCTCGGGAAACTTATAGAGAAGCTCGTCGACAACGTACTTGCTATAAAAGGAAGGAAAATGCGTCGTGTCGTGCCGTTGACCTTGCTTGCTACTGGTGGCTGTCGGTTTGGGTGGCTTGACCATGGCGGCGTAGTGCAGTGGAAGATTTCCAAGCCCATCCACCTTAGTCAGGTCCTGGGCATTCGTTTCGACAATATAACGCAGCAAATCCGGTGGGGTTTCCATCTGAACGGCCCTGTGAACAATCCCCCAATTGTCGTTTGTGCCCTGGGGCGATCCCGACGATAGTTGCGACATTTGGTGCTGGAGCTTCGAGGAGGTGCTCGAGGGGGACAGAGCCAGCGTGTCCTGGACGTGCTGTGCGGGGGGTTTCAGCAACGCCTCGATGATCTTCCAGGTGTTCCCCGCGGCATATTTGTACTTTTCGCGGTGCTGGACCACCTCCGGACGCGAGTTGTCACCGGGGAAGAACATCTCGGAAATATCAAACTGGCGGGTAAAGCGTCGGTACAGCAATCCAAGGGGTTTGTCTCCGTCCGAGAAATTCCCGACCCCCGCCATGTTGTTGTTGTTGGAAGCCGCGATCTCGCCGCTACCGCCGCTGTTGCTGTTCTCTTCCCAGTAACTTGCCTGCAGCAAGACCTTGATGTAATCGACGGTAGGTCCCGATCGATCGAAATCGTCAGGAAGGGTCTGCAAAACGCGGTAGAGGGGACTGCAGCGACCCATGGATTGGGCACCAATTTCCAAGTCCTCGTCAAAGAACACATCGCTCTGTTGCCAGTAGGTGTGGGCCGCCCTCAGGTTCGAATGGAAGAGGTGCTGGGCAAAAATCCCCCGGGCCCTCCAGTCCTCGTCGTCCCGGTCGACGCGCCGATCGGATGAAAAATGGTTGGGGGCGATCGCATAGTGCAGTGGAACGTGGCCCGTTTGATCCCTGGCCTCCAGCGCCTCGGGATAACACCGCAGCAAGGCGTCCATGACGCGGCAGAGTTCCTTCGCGGAAATCTGGTTTTGGTCGATGTCCACCAGCCTGCAGGCCAGGTGGAGTGGCGTCTGCTGGGTGACGGGGTGGGAATACTGAGCGGGCGACAAAGACTGGCCGTTGCTCCTCTTGCCCATACTCGCCTGGAGTTGGTCGATGGCTGCGGTGTAGAGAGTCTGGCGCTCCGCCGTGAGATCGTCCAGGGCGTCCAGATCCATTCCGCCCCCCGGTGTGGTTGGCCTGCGCTCCTGGTGTAGGGCCTTTTCCAGCAGCAAAAACAGGCGCGCAGGGCTGTCCGTGCGGATCTGCTTTGTTCCCTTGAGAAGCTCGTGGACGGAAACCCTCGAGACGTCGATGCCCTCCGAGCTGCGCTTCATGCTCAGGCTCCGGCTGAGCTTGGAGCCAATGTTGCTTCCGCTGCTCGCGAGCCTAAGGTTCCCGTGTTCGTCGTACCGATCGTCGACGGCTCCATTGGTCTCCTTGCTGGAATTACAACCCATGGTTTGTTAGATAAGTCTCCGGTAGGATATCTCGTGTATTGTCGGGTTCGTTCTTTGATGTGTTTTGGATGGTGCCGCGGGCCGGGTTTGGTCGGATTGACGTTTGTTCGTTGTGATAGAAGAACCGATCGGCGAACAACAAACTTTGTTTCGTGTCGTTTTGTTCCGAATGGAGTCGAAATGGAAGTCGCAGTTGAAATAAGAAGCACTCAAGGTACGACTTGTGTGTCGCAATGTCAAACGACGAAAGAAATATGCTCGGGTGCTGGGATTATCGGTATCTCGGCAAGGTGTTGCATACGATAAAATGCCAATCGGGGTTTGGTTGCCTTTACGGGTTTCGCAGCTACGGTATGTTGGCTTGTATGTGTCTGGTTGTGCTATCGTAGCGTATTTTTCCCCGTCATTTGATCGTTTCGTGTTCTCGATTTCGGTTGTCTTTCTCTTGTTCCCAAGCCAATGATGGAATATCTGTGTTACTCCAGAGCTCTGCCAGCGCGTGAAGGGAATAACGGCAAAAATAATCCGTACCAAGTCTCGGCAGGATAGTATCGTGCGGTCCGTAAGTCATGTACCGGCCGGTAGGTACGGTAGGCTGCTATTCAGTTTTTAGCCAAACCAATCAAGAGTGATTCTTAGTTTCATTCGACTGAGTCGACCACAATGAACCGTAAAAGTGTAAATGTACCGGTACTGGAATAAATACCGTACGTAAAAGTAACTTGCAAGCAGAGCTTGATTGGGGGATTGGTCTGCTTCGGTGGCAGAGGAAGTAGAATGTGTCAACACCGTATTCATATCTACTGTCAGTGTTATAGTCATTTTCATATTCATTCTCAATATTCTCACTTTTTTGCATTCACTATTCATGATAGCAATTATTAAACTTCTTCCATTGGTCATATGATTCTTGAAGTGGCTGGTTCACCAATGTTGTCATGCTCAGATTTCATTTCATCAAAATTGGATGGACTTCCCAGCATCTGAAGGAATTTGTCAGGAATATATCTGTCAGTAATTATGTCAACAGAGACAGGTTTCTGGCAGTATTATGTCTCCACCATTTTTCAGCTTGGAATTGTTCTCTTGTCAGCTTTTCAAACTCCACTTCTGTTTCTGGATTCCTACTCACCAGTACTTTGATCTCTACTAGTGTGCACAAAGTTTGCATTGCTGGGTTCATACTAGTATCACCAAGTATCCTTCTTAAAAAGTAATAAAAGTCTGCACTACCTGTGTCCCTGGATGACCTGTACAATGGGGTTCAAGATTTTTCCTGTCATGCCTGGACTCTCTGAGTTGTTGTCAAACTCATCCATTTTGTTAACTGCCTTGTTGTCCACAATGATGGCCTGTGCACAGACACGCCCATTATATCCATCTTGATCAATCAGAAAGAATTTCATGTTTTTGAATATTTTCACCCTCATGTAATGAACCAATGCACACTGAAGCATCTTCTTGTTTGTATTGGAAACATTTGCTCCAAGCCCCTTTGTACCAGCTCCTGTGCTAGCTTTTTTCTTTATTCATTTTGGATAGGACTAGTTTTATTTCTACAAGACACTTTTTGGGCCAAATTTCATGGATCCTCCCTCAGTTTTTTGGTTGAGAACACTTCAATGCCCCTGGTGTCAGATGTGTACCCCAACCACCCAACAACAACAAAAAACAGTGTAAGATTTCTGTTGCCCATACCAACCAAAAAATGCCATAAAAAAATGATGTACTTGAGAAACATTGCATACTTCCTTGAACAGTCTGCAGGTACAATTTCAGAGTGCTTACTACTTTGAATACATTAGCAAGTCAGACTACTGCTACTAAAGAAGGATCAACAGCATGATGCTCTTTATCAGTGTGCTCTATATCACCAGCATTATCCTCCATCTATCAGTATCCTCTGTATCAGCAATTGGTACTAGTAGTAGTAGTAGTACTAGTATCAGAAAATTGGGTAAGCATCCTCTGTTACAGCTAGTGTCACCAGCATTATCATTGATTGTCCTCCATATCGCAAGTGTACTCTGTATCAGCAACTCATATCAGCATCCTCTGTATCAGTAAGCATCCTCACCAGTATTGGCAACTCTTATGAGCAACTCATATTATTACTAATAGTGACTCCTATCACCAACTTGTATTGGCATCCTCCATAGTACTATCAGCAGCCCCTCCATATCAGCAACAACCCCTCTGTACCAGCAAGCATCCCCTCCCCCCCCTGTGATGGATCTGCACCTGGTATACTGACATATTTGTTGACTGCTGTGATTGTACAACTAGACTGCACTTTTAGACTGTAATTTTATTCAGCAGCAACTCATATCAGGAACTTGCATCAGTGTCCTCTGTATCAACATCCCATCCTTGGTATCAGTGCCCTCAGTATCAGCCAGCATCTTCTATTGTATTCCTCCTCCACCTCAAGAACAGGCCTCCTCTGTATTATTGAGCCTCCTTGTCCATATTGGCACTGGCAGCTCTCCTCCATATCAGCAATTGTCCTCTGTATAAAACTACTAGTAGTACTGCTATAGGAGACTGCTTGACAAATCTGCACCAATACTGATGTACTCCTAAGTGCATTTTCCAATTATTGTACTTTATTGTGAGGATGGCTTGATACTAAAGGAAGTGTATGAATTGCTTGTGAGTGCCAATTAAATTGTAGCATTTCTTGTATCTCTTACTCAGAAGTTGTAGACAGGAAAATTCTACATTTTGAGTGACAATACTCCTGGTTGATGTAATAATATATATACCCCCTGCTGACTTGTGTACTAGAGATATATAAAAAAGTTACTTACTACTACTAAATATCAGGGGCATGGAAAATGGTATCAAAAATACACAAGGATCTACACAGAAAGTACATGCGTACCATGATTTTGCAGATACTGCACCACATAAACCAAAACTCATATTCCATCCTGGTACTTGGTAGGCCAGGACCAGAACTTGAGAGCAGGAGAAGAATGCTCCTGGTCACCCCAAGGTGTGGCACCTCCCTCTGAGGAGATGCGATGGAGGCATGACCAAGTAAGTGGGTGGGGTAGACTTGAGGGTCTATAGGGAAGAGGTAATCATAGGAGGGACAAACCTATGGTTTCAGGGCAAATAAATCACAAACTTTTGCTATTAAACAGCTGCAATGCAGCGCTTGTTGTTACTGAGAAAGATTGTTACACTATTGTTCCCACAGCAACATATGAGTGGAGCAAAAAATCTAACAAATGACTCACCAACACAATCAGGGGGTATCTCTTCTAGTTCAGGATGTTAAATATAATATTAAGATTTATAAATTCCATCCTTGGTGGTACTAGAACTAGTGCAGTACTGTAGTTGTTTACTAACATGGTGGGTTCTGTCTGTAAGGCGTAGAACCCTAGTACTAGATTTAAAACACACACAATAGTGGGTCTACTATATCCCATCAATGCGATTGGGGATGATCCGGAGGGAAATTAATTTATTGAACCAAGGCCTAGTAGCTACAGACAAAGGATAGGACAAATATAGTACAAGAGAAGTAGATTGATTGACGATGATCATAGTTGCAATTGAAATGGCAGTAGTTGGAGGGAGAGGTGCAGCATTGTTTGCTGAGTTTGTTGTGCACCTGTGTTGTTGTGGTCATTGCCTTTGTGTTTCTTTTGGGCTGGTGTGTAAGACTTACTGCTGTACAGCACTACTACTAGTAGTACACCCTCCTTTGCTTATGGTTGAAGTTACTCTAATGCTCTTTGCATACAGCAACATGGCAACTTATGCAAGATCAACCATTCTTCCTTGACATTTTGAATGCCTGGCAACTTCCTAAATCTCCTAATCATTGATGAGTCAGGATACCTTTTCTTCTTTTCTTCTACACAAACAACACAATAGTTCATCTTTGTTGCTCCTCCATAGTACTTCCGATTGCATCTTTCTTCAGGTGGCGTTGTTTGTCAATGCAATGCCAACATGGATGAGGATCTTGAAATCTTTTCCTTCCATTGTATTATGGATGATTTGAACACTTTCTGCCATTTCTTGATAAACTTATCACATGCAAAATTGGTCACATTTATGTAGCAGGGATGTCCCACTCTCCCAAACAACTAGAAGAAAATATACAATGATACCATCTGTTTGTGCAAAGTGATTTTGATTATTTTGTACTACTACTATCCTCTTCTGAGATGTCCCTTTCTTCAGACTTCACTGCCTTTAGATACATTTGGATATGGAAAACTTTCTGGAGAGCATGAATTAATATTCTTCTTTGTCTGAAAAACAGTTCCAACTGATACCCATTTGTGTCCTTTATGTGATTTAGTCACAACTTTCATTGTACTATTGTAAAAGTTGTCAATGAGCAGTAAACAGCCATTATCTTGTCCAAGGTTCTTGGATTGAATTATCAAATGCTGAACAATATCTCAGGTGGACCCACAACCAACACCACCCATGTAGATCTCAAAGGCAAGTAAGTACCCAGTGCCTGCATCACATAGACAGTACCTTCTTGATACAATGCTTGATTGGCTTCTTATGAATATAATGGACAAATTGGATTGCTTGTCTTCCATTGAAAGTAGCTTTCTTGGCTGGACAAAAACAACCTGGTGGAGTGGCACCTCCTCCAAGTGAAGTATAGTATTGGTGTGCAGAGGAGAGGAGGAGGCAGGAGACCATTCTTTCTCTGGTGCATCATCACCCAACTTCTAAGCTGTGTTGGCATTGCTGTCAATTATCAACAATTTTATATCCAAGAAAGTAGTAGTATATCCAGAATCAGCATTAAAATCTGGGCTAGACTACTATCAACTCAAAAATTAAAATAGTTGTATTTTTGATAAAGCTTTACTTGCTTAAAGGTTAGATAGTGCAGATAGTTTTTCTACTAGTAGTTGTAGTTTGAGCTTTGATGTGATGAAACATAGCTCGTAGTACTAGTACTACTAGGCTAGTACTGTAATTCTAGTAGTAGAAATAGTCTGTCCTCCATCCAATTTTGTGAAAACAGTCCAGTCCCTAACAAAAATTTGAACAGTCTGTCCTTCATCCATTTTGCTTACTACTTTTCCAGTAGTACTACTACTAGTAGTAGCTCTACTACTACTATTACTAGTAGTACTAATTTGGTCATGTCATAACAAAAGAATGATAGCACAAAAATCAATTTGATATCCAAGAAAATTATATATTCAGAATCCTCATAAAAAACTGAAATATACAGGCTAGTAGTAAAAATGCATATTATTCATATTTTTGATGAAGTTGTTCCTACTTTGAAGTTGAACAATTTTTCTACCGTAGTATTATGCAGTAAAAATGGAGTTGTCAAAAAATCCTGGGGTGAATGGAATGATGAAATCCTGATCCTACAAGAGAAAAAAAATCTGTTGCACACCCCTCTATTTTATGACCCCTGTGGTAACCGTTGAGCAGATCAACATTTCCATGTACTCAGCGCATGTGGTATTTTTTAGGTACATGATTTGTTGAGCAGATCGTACCGTACAAACACTACTAGTTATTTTTTGCCTAAGTACATGCACCTCAACTGGTTACAAACCGCACGGACTGAATTTTGTATCCAGATTTTTGTAACCAAACCCTTTCCTAAAGAGAGCCCATATTTTTTACACCATACTACTAGTAGTCTGGTTACAAAAAAAATGCACTGGTGCACAAAGGAATTTGCACCTCAACAGGTACAAACTAAAGAACTGTCTTCACTAAATACTGTACATAGTATCAGTACAATTACAAGGAGTACTAAAAAAACGTGAGCAGTTTTCAGTGAAAAACTGATCTTGATTGCTATTCCAGTACAAAGTCGTGTAGAAAACAAGGTAGAAATATTGATTTGCAGGGGGAAACAAGCAAAACACCAGCAGCAGAACGCTGTATTGTATCAGCAGCTCCTCTGTAGTATCAGCAACTTGTATCAGTGTCCTCCGTATCATTGAGCGTCCTCCGTATCAGCAGTGGCTCCTCCGTATCAGCAGCAGCTCCTCTGTATGGTATCAGCGTCCTCCTTATTGTATCAGCAAGCGTCCTCCTTATGGTATCAGCGTTCTCCGTATCAGCAGCTCACTCCTCCTCCTTATTGTATCAGCAGCTTGCTCCTCCTCCTCCGTATCGTATCAGCGTCCTCTGTATTGTATCAGCGCTGGCTCCTTGTCCGTATCGCATCAGCGCTGGCTCCTCAGTATTGTATCAGCGCTGACTCCTCCGTATCAGCAATTTGCTGAGTACATGGAAATGTTGATCTGTTTCAATGGTTACGTAAATAACTGTGGAAGAGCTCTGCTTTCAGCGCTACAAGTACTATCTTCAACACCAACAAGCTCTCAAGCTCAAGCTCTTGGGCTTGTTGGTGTTGAAGATAATACTTGCAGTAACCTCACTTCGATCTCGAGCTAAAGCTCTCAATCTCAGTGATGTTACTGGTGTACCCAAATCGTACCAGAAAATGTACTCTGTTGAGGTCCGTGTTATTTGTGTGGGAAAAGTTTTGTACTGTGTGTTTGATTTGGGTACAAGGAACGAAACCTAATGTGTGGATCAAATATGAGACAGGTTATAATCACCAAAAAAACGCGCAGTTTAACTACTAGTAAAAAAAACGGCACGAGGGGGGTTGCCTCTCCCTCCAGACACACCGATTGGGGACACTTCCCCTCCACACATATACTGGAATAACTTCACTGTAATAAGAAGAAGGGGATCCGGAAGTCTCAGATCAATCGACCAACAAGTGTTTTTTTAATTTGAGTTTTCCATATCAGTATCATGGCATCCTACATACAAATTAGTACTACTCAATATTTCGATATCAAAATACTTACTGTTTTTTTTTAAAAGTGAGACAGGTTCAAGTCGGGAACCCTAATGAGGTGTATTGTTACTACCTCCGTAGACCCGTGTAAAATTTGTACTGGCTCTGGACCTGTCTCCACCTCATTAGGTTTTGTTCCTCGTAGATGCGCTGGGCGAGCTCCTCCACAGTTATATAACATATCGTACTGGACCAATACCAGGGGTCATAATTTAGAGGGGTATGCAACGAAGTTTTACGAAGCAAAAAACAAAAGTGAAACTCATATTCCACGGTACTAGTAACAGTACTACTATAGTAACAGTACTACTGCTAGTACTACTACTACTACTATGGAAATTATGTTCATTTTCCAATAGTAAAATAGTACCACAAATATAAATTTAATATCTGACAAAATGGTATATTCAGAATCAGCATAAAAAAATGGACTAGGCTGGCTACTCAAAAATTAAAACAGTAGTATTTTTGATAAAGTTGTAGCTGCTCAAAGGTTGGATAGTTTTACTAGTATTATGCAGTAAAAATGAGAATGAAAAAAATTCCTTGAGTGACTTYTTGGAAATTTGGACCGCACGTGGAATATGAGTTTCGACGCGTTGCATACCCCTCTAAATTTATGACCCCTGACCAATACTGGGTACTTTACGCGCTGGTATGATGCATACAATTTTCTTGGTTGGGAGCCTAATTATTTGTGTTGGAATCATCGTTTACAATGGCGATCGAAACATGCCGTACAATCCAGCAAGGTGATTAATTGAATTTTAGTGGGTTAGTTAATTTGAATATTATTAGTACTTCGTACCGTACTGCCGTCCGCAACGGGTAGGTACTTAGTTAGTAGTTTTTCTTTTGCATATACTTTGTTTGGTTGACTTATACCGGTGTTGTAGTATCTTTCAACACACTTATTGTTCTTTTTTAAAAACACTGTTTGATACGAATCATTAAGTCATCTCACAAAAATTAAGTACTTATCGTTCTTTTTTACTTTGCTTATACTTTGTTTGGCTCTTCAACTTATTAATTTTTTAAGAAGAAACTATCTATGCAGTGCCATCGTTTGAAATTTGGATACGCACTGGATACCTCATTTTTTGACAGATAGAACGATATCAATACCAAAATGCAAACCGTATTTTCGGTTCTGAATTGATATAGACTGTGAGGCTAAATCCCGTTGGGAGCAATCGATAATATGGATAGTCCTTGAAACATGAATGAAAATTCTTCTCGTTTTCAATCATTTTTTCGAACAGAAAAGAAAAATGATAATACTTTTATGATATTTTACTTTCACGCCCTTTGGAAGGAAGCAATAGATTTCGCTCAAAGTTTCCTATACACGATTGTCAATATTAAATTCGTGGTTTCTTCAACACAAAGCCAATAATATCGGAGGCGCACATCTGACGAGAGTAGACCTCGTGCACTTGATGCCGAGAATCAACGTGGAAGATGCTTGTAGAGTTCTGACACCGTCGTTCTTCGACCACAATCCACTGGCACCCTCGAACATACCGCTCTACCTTTTTTCTTATAAACGACGTACAGATAGAATTGGAATCAGATCGCCACGTTGCACCTGTTGGATTCCTTCAATTCTCCACTTTCTTTCACGCTCGAAGACTACGACGATAACCTGACGACAGCTATTTGTGACGTTATGCCGTTTGATTCCTTCAACAACCAGAATTCTGACACAGGTTGTCAAATGTTGTGGTATTACGTAGAGATGATACTGCAAGGTGATGTGACGTAATGTAGTTTGATTCCTTCAACAACCAGAATTCTGACACAGGTTGTCAAAGCTTGTGGTATTACTTAGAGACGATACTGAAAGGTGATCTGACGTAATGCCGTTTGATTCCTTCAACAACCACCATTCTGACAAGGGATGTCAAATCTTGTGCTATTGCGTAGGGACGAAATTACTTCCGCTTGTCCTTCAAATTTTCTTCACTTCGATACCTCATAAAATACAATCTTGATCAATCAAGAAGCAAAAGTTTACACAAAAGTATTTTACTAATTTCAATCTTTTCCAAACATTATCAAAGTGCAATCGTTACCATGAGATACTTCAACGCCAACGTTATCAAGTTTCTTTTCCTTGTTCAATCCGCTCAGGGATTTGCACCAACGAAGAGTGCGAGCCAAAGTCCGCAGACTTCGTTGTATTCCGCTCCTCCTATGGAAGACAGTGTGCTTCCAGGTGCTGCAGACATCACTTTCAAGCCTGATACTGTAGTCCCAAAGGACACAGTGAGTATGCAGATTTGGGCAACTATCAGCTGCAACGATAGCTCTGGACTAACTCTCGATGGACTCAAAAAGGGCGATAAAGTTGAGATTCAAAGCTTGAGCGGCATTGGATCATTCACCGCGAAACCTTTATCAAGGGTTGAAGGCATTATCGGCCTCATTCAGGGTGTCGTTAAAGTAAAAAACGCAGCGAAGGCTCTGTTTGACAAGGATACTCAGAAGAAGAGGGAAGTTCAATTTAATAAAGATTCAGACAAAATAAAAAAAAACAGTCCTGCTAATGGAAACAAACAACGCGATGGGTACGGCATGAAGATCGGGAAACAAAAATTTGCAAGAGATGAAGGAGGCATCATCATGTGCATGCCCAAAGCTAAGGGACCAATTTATGCCAGTAGCAAGAAAAAGTACAGGCTAGGAAAATCGGTGCCGGATAAAGGACGTCAACAGCGATATTGTCCAGCACATATTGTGAACGCAAATTCTTGGTTTCCAGTCCGACAAGATGCTGGACATATTATGTCAAAAGTCTGCGAGGAAGATGGTGTTTTGAATTGCCTTGCATTCGATGACAAATTTGGCGACAACGGCGGTGCTTATACGGTCAAACTAGTAATTACTCGCCCCAGAACAATGGGAAATAGCCACGAAGAATGTCGCCAGCTGCTCAATGATGTCGACTCGGACGACGAGATGCTCATCGAGAAGGCGGAATCTCTTTTTGCTAATGGAGAACTTGACGATGACGACGACGACGACGACGAAGAGGAGGAGTAGATCAGTTCGTTCAAAAGAATGGTAAAGAGTACAAGAGGAGTGACTTCCGGCACGAGCGCCGTGATTATTAGAGCTGGGTGGATAGCTCCTATTTCAAAGAAATAGAGAATAAGAAAGAGAACACTAAATTTGACTCAACCTTGCCTACAGTTCACATCATTATTTTTTGCAAATTATGCTATCGTAGCGTACGTACCGTACGCAGTGTTCCGAGTACGAACTCGTAAAATTTATTTTTTCCTTTTTTCCATTACTGTAGTAAATGGGTGATTCCCGTAAACATAGAATCTATGCTGGCATAAATCGCATTTATGACTTAACGGGAATAAAAATCTGACTACATAGATTTGAGTGTCATAGACTGTGTCTCGCTAAATGTGCTTAATTTGGAATATGGAATTCTGCTTGAAATTAACAGAAAAAAACTGCATTCCCCCAGCGTTGTCAATTGCTTGTGACTAATGAATTTTTGAGTCGAGAATTACAAAAAATCTATGTGTTTTTTGCATACTTTTGGTTGTCGAGAGCCTGCCTGAACCAAAAATCTATGTATCCGTGTCAAAAACACATACTTCTATGTGTGCACATCTGAAGTCTAATACGATTTTACTTAAATCTATGTTTACGGGAATCACCCAATGGGTCATTCCCGATATTCTCGATCTCTAAAACTCTAAACTAGGGATCTACTAGAATAACAGGAATCAAGACATTGAACGGACAGACTGAGAGGATGCCAGTTTGAAGCCAGTCTTTTCTGGAATTTTGAATCTTGCTTTGGGTACAAAGTAAAACATGAAAATTTTGATATTCAACAGCAATAGAGTAAGAAGAATTGAACAAATTTTCTGTACTACTCTCACATTTTCATCAGAAAATATGTTCATTCCTTACGCTACTAGTAGCTACCAACAACGAGCCGACAAGACAACAAAAAGACAACAGTTTTCTCCTAGCAAGAAACAATGCCACAATGGGAGTAGTGGAGATCGTTACAAGAATGCACTGGTGCATTCACCTGAATAACCAAACTTACATGCAAAAGCTCTCTCCTGAGGAGTGTCGGAAGAGGGACAGGAGAACACCAAAATTTGCAATCAGGAGATATGCTGATTCCCCCTTCCTCCATCTCTTCAACTCAGGGGATGAACAGGCACTGCTCAACTGCTGTGGCGTAGACCACAAGGTCTTGAGGGAGCTTGTTGATGTCTTTGCCCCAGTATACAACAAATATACTGTCAACGGTGACAATGAGATTGTTGAGGTTGCTAGATTCCCCAGTGTCAAGCCCAAGGGAAAGAAGAGAGAGGTCAATACAGTCTTTGCAATAGGAATGGTCCTTTACTGGTACAAGACAAGAGGATCTGGTGTTGCAAGGTCAATGGCGATGGCCTTTGGCTTAACATCCACAGTGGTGATGTATAAGTGGCTCAAGTTTTCAAGGAGAGTGATGCTTGTTGCTCTTCACAAATGTCCAGAGGCCATGGTCAGTGTCCCAACTGAGCAAGAAGTGGATGCTTATGTTAAGGCAATTGGAGAAAAGTATCCAAGGCTTGGAGAGCAACGTGTTTGGGCTGCTGCAGATGGTCTCAAGAGTGCAATTGAAGCCTCAGAAGACTGGTTCAAACAGAGAGCCTTCTACAATGCTTGGAAGGAGAACACCTTTGTCAACAGCTTGTTTGTCTTTGCAACAGATGGTAGAATCAGGATTGCAGTCTTCAACTGTCTAGGCGCATAGCATGACAGCGCCATTGCCGACCATGGTGGTGTCTATGACAAGATTGAGGAGGTACATGCACAGTCCAATACAAAGGTCGTGGTTGATTCAGCATTTGCCTTGCTGAAGGAAAGGGAGCATATCCTCATCAAAAGCTCCCAGCATGACCCAGAACAGGAGGATCTCCTACTCATCAATAGGGACGCAACTTCCCTGAGACAGATGTCTGAGTGGGGGATGCGAATGCAAATGATTCAAGAACAGTTTCMATGAATCAAAGACAGGATGTTCTTGGAGGAGCATGGAGACAGGAAGATCATCATGAACCTTTTAATCCACCTCTACAACTACCAATGTAGTACTGTAGGACACAACCAGATCCTATCAACGTTCATGAGGACACCGGCAGCAACTGATCCAGAAGAACCGTACAAGAAGAATGATCTTGCGGAGGGTTTCTTCTATGTTGGACGCAATATATACCCCCATCATGGAAATGACATCTTTGGGTGAATCCCATGGTCAATTGGTTCCATGAGAAAGATTAAATGTAATTAGTGTCAAGAATAGACAAGAACAAAAGTTTGACGCAGCCGATAGACGCACATGGCACAGCACAGCACACACAACCAAGGCGTCGCTTACCATTGTTCTTACCATGGTGGATCGGATCCAATGGTTACTTTCTTTAACCATTGTTGAATTCTTTGTTAACTAATCATGATTTCCATACAGTATGACTGATTGCTGCTTAGTGCAGCTGCGTAGTGTTGCTGCAGCTCTAGTGAAAGAGCTGTTGATCCAGTACCGTTTTCGTGTGAACCTTGTCCAACATCCGTTGAAACAGAGCAATGCTGCAGAACAAGATTTCAATTTATACTGTAATGAATACAAATAGATTCTTATTCTACAATAAAGAAGAGGGTATGATATGAAATATGTGCATGTCAAGAATGACTGTATGTGCATGCCAATACAAATTGTTTTGGACCGTTTTTGTAGGAATCCACGGTTTTCATGGGATTGCCCAGCACGTGCTTTATTAACTAAAAGACATTCTAATCCTACATTGGTATGCACCAAAACCCAGGAGTAAGTACAGTCCCTAGTATCACGTACCGCCACAGCAAGGAGTACAACTGCTGGTTTCATTGCTGCTGTTTGCATACCATGCAGTCTATAGGCTCACTAAGTTTATTTCAATCCCTGTCATACAGTTCATTTGAATTAGTGCTTAAACAAACCAACCAATGTTGCCTTTCTAGTTGTTTTCAACTTGGGATTGTTCTCCTGTGGCCGTACAGGGGCGTTTGTTGGTGGACTGGTAAGCAGCGTTGTCGTTGTTGTTGTTTGTTCTGTTGTGCTTTGCCATTGCTGGAAGCAATTCATTGCCATTCCGAGAGCGTTCTTCCAGATCAGATTGGTCTCCTTAGCAATTTGGCTTGCCTCCTTTGCAATCTTTGACTGCTCTAAAGCTAATTCAAAGTTTTCTTTGTCCCTTTCTTGCTGGCTCAACAAGTACTCATTGAATACAGTAGCGTCTGGAACTTTTGAATAGGGTCTCTTATTTGGAGTAGAAGACTGCACTTTTGCAGGCCTCACCATGGATGAGTCAATAGTCGATGCATCTCCAACATGGATAATGGGTGCTCTCTCTTGCTGCACTTCAGTAGAGGGGACCTTCTCCAAACCCCCATCAGCTTCATCAACAGGATAGCCTGTCTTCATGTCAAAGTCCTCCTCTCTGGTACCAATATTTGCCTTTTTCCAATCAAGTAATGGGCCTTCCATGCGAGCTTCATGTACCTTGGCATGTTGGGGTTACTAGTTGAGCTTCTTCTTCTTTTGATGAAACCATACTTGTTCCTAATGGATTTCTAAGGGCCACTTTGAAGCATGCGTGGTGACAACTGCTGTATTCCACTGTTCTGAGTCAATGGGGAGCACCTCCACAATCACCTCCATGAGGCTCTCCAGCTCTTCTTCAGAGTAGTTAACGGTAAAAGTTTGACACCCATTATTGTCATTGGGGGCATTGGGATTGGTGTTTGGTTCCATCTTAGTAGTAAGTGTGAAGTGGCACAAGGGATCAGAGCCTGCTCCTCCTCTTCCTTGTCTCTTTGATGCACCAACAAAGAGAGGAAATAGAATGTAGCAACTATAATGGCCGGTTGAGACATTGTGTCCTATGCTGTAGGCGCCTTTTATGACATTGTTGTTGTTAATAGGATAGGAGGCACCATGGTCAATAGACAAGAAGAAGGTGCCTTGTTGCTCTTTTTGTTTAGATCAACGGAGTCTTCATTTTCTTGAAGTCAGTCTTATTTTGGCAGGCCTTTCTGTTGAGTCTTTCAACGGACTGGAAATTTTTATTCGTGGGTTCCACTCTAAATCTAGAGTATTTAGAACTGGTCACTTTGACCAGTCCTAAATGTGCTAAATCTAGAGTCAAAAACTCTAAATTCTGATGGACTGATAGACCAAAAATTTAGAGATCTAGAATATTGGGAATGACCCAATGTCAGACTAGTATGTACCGTACATCTTTAGTGTCTACTACAGTATTACTAGTAGTGCTTTGTTGGATTTTTTCAAGCTACCATGCAGTAGTGTACGAGTGTAGGATCACCTAAACACAAAGTTCGAGTACGTACAAACTGTAAGGATAAAGTAAGTCAGTTTTTTCACCGTTAGAAACTGTTTGCAATCGCGATCCAATTGTATTTGACAGCTCCTACCCTAGTACCGGTACACAGGGGTCATAATTTTAGAGGGGCGTGCAACAGGTTTTTTTTCTCATGCAGGATCAGAAATTCATTATTCCATGTGTGTCCAAAATTGGAAAATGACACCCCAGGATTTTTTGACAACTTAATTTTTACTGCATATCACTGCTAAAAGTGYACCTGAAAGACCCCCTACACAKGAACACTTCCAATCACTCTCTGATTTTCAAACTTCATGTGCAATTCTCTCATACAGTTGAGAGTCAAGTAGTAAGTGTTTCTTGGATGTTATTGCTGTTTGTTGTTTGTTGTTTGATGTACTGATATAGGGCTGGTGTTACCACCACATTAGTACTGTATTTGTACGTGTTGAATTGGGATAACGCTTGCTTTTGGGGAGACACGTGCTCCAAGTATAAGGTCGAAATGTTGTTCAAAGAGGGGATAGTAATTGCAGACACACAATTTGAGACGTCTTCATATAGCAGAGAGGAGGAATCAGGTACAATATCATTGCTTCCCTGATAGTCGGAGAAGTATTTCAGTTGCCATTCATGATGTTTCGATGCACATTGTATTTCAGAGGGTTTGTCTAGGAAGGGCAGTTTTGTACTTGGTGAATACTGATCATTGGCAGCTTCCTCCTTCCGAATTGAATAGAGAATGTATCACCCAGGAATTATTTCAGAAAATTTCTCAACAGATATATCAAGAGTTTCTTCCGTTTTTTGTTGGTGAACAATTTGACTGCTGCTATACCTTGTTCCGTGAGGTTACCTGATTTCAAATCCTGTTGTGCCTTAAAAGCTTGGTTAACACCTTTTAAGTTACAGCTACACATTTCTCTGTTGATACGAGCAGTATCTGAAAAGTTGTGACCACCTTCTCTCTTGGTCTTGTTTTTTTTTTGGTGAGTTTGGAGAGGAAAAGTTGTAAAACAACTCTCCATGCGACCCCCACCTTTTGGCATTTTTTGTTGTTGTTGAGTTGTATTTTGTACTGGATTTGATAGCGGTGGGTGATACAAGATTGTGCAGATGCAACCCCAATGGATAGTTGATTATGAGAGCATTGGATTGCCCAGAACTGCTTTGTTGATGTTTATACTGAGAGGCCTCCTTTACAAGCTGTTTTGCACATGGCACAACACATGATGAGTGGTAGACAAGACTTTCAATAAGACCTCCTAGTACATGTACATTATTGGGAAAGAGCCACTTTGGATGAGTTCTTACTTTTTCAAATACAAGATTGAAACATGGACATAAGCACTTCCTCATCTGTGAAAATTCTACATGGTAGTTGCGTCAGTTGAAACTTGGAACGTGCAGAAATTATGTTGCTTTGTGCCTCTCGGAAATTGAAATCCTTTTGACCAAAGTCAATAAGTTCATCGAAGTACTTGGTGGAGGTAGTTGAATCACTCAAAGAGTGAATGTGTTCTCGCAGAATGCTGTCACATCTCAAAATCCAATGCTTTTTAGGTGATTGTCCAGTTAATGTGATACTGTAATGATTGAAACAATACGATCGAAGGTCCTTAATCAGGGCACCCTTTTTTGTAGAGCAGGAAGCAAAAGGTACACGTTTCTTCCTGTATTGTTCAAGGGACGAGGATGGGTGCCAGAGTCGCATAGTACTAAGGAAAGTTGCTGCAGTGACCATGATTGGGAATAAAAAATGACGAGGTAATTTGGAGCTTGTGACAAGGAGGTTGATGAAGTGTATTTGTTGAGGCGCGCCCAGCACCTGCACCATAAAGGAGCAACTGAAAACAGCGGTGAAAGGGATATAGTAAAAAAGGGACGGAAAAACTTGAAAATGAAAAAGTGAAAAACTAAAAATTCAATAATTCACTGAAGAGAAATGACTGTTGGCGAAGGAAGAAAACAAGAAATTAGGAAAAGTTGTTCTAATTAAGTTTATATTAGGGGACGGTATGATTTTTGATAATTTTACAACAGCCCTCGAAAAAAGTTACTGTTCCAATTATTTTCATGCTGAAAGTACCAGTTCTCGTTTAAAGTACCGCCGGTACATACCGTACGGTAAGGACTTCCAGAAATGTGAGTGCTGAACGGATGCTTTGACAAATCCTTTCGAGATTCTAGCGGAACAGCTCACGGTTACTTCGTACTATGAAAGGGACATCATCGCCAACCAATATTCGACCATGATTGTTTGCTTTATCGTTCATGGTGGCTAGATAACGATGAAGACCCGCTTTTCTACCATACTCTTATTATCTTTGGGTTTCAGACTAGGGGATGAAGCCAGAAAATCTGTAGCATCTGCTGCTTCGAAAGCCAACGATCTCGAAAGGAAGAAGTCGACTCGCATTGCAGTTATTGGTGGTGGGATTTCTGGATCCTTTCTCACGAAATATCTTACCGACTTCGATGTCCATTGCTCCATAGATATCACAGTGTTTGAACCCCCGCCTTCACCCAATGACGGAACCACTAATAATAGCGGCAGATTCAACCAGGGGTCGAGGGTATCCTCTCACACACTGAAAGATGGTACTGTGGTTGAACGGGGAGCGTCGATTCTCTTTGGAGGCAACAAGCTTGTCAACGAAATGATCGAGGGGTCGTTGGGAGACATTGATAGTGACCGAATTCTAAAAAAAATCAATCCCCATGGCAGTGGAGGCAAAGGCCTTGGGATTTACGATGGCGTGCACAGCACCAGCACCATCAATCACAATGAGGGATCCCTTTTTCCGCTATGGATGGTGAACACAACCAAAAGCGAGACAGAATCGCACATGATGTGGAGGTACAACCTTGACCTCTGGAGAATTCACCAAGCCACACAGGTTGCTCTAAAATCTTTTGAAAAAATTTATGACCTCCTGGACGATGTCGATCACGAGGACACCTTTTTTGAATCGCCCGATGACATTTGGGAAAAAGTTGGTCTATCCCACGAAGCAAGCGTCAGCTTTGACGAATACCTCGACGAGATCGGTGTTTCCTCTTCAATGGCTTGGTGGAGGCGTTGGTTTGTAGAGTCTATGGCCAAGCAGGGACTCGTGCGATCGGAACTATACACCGCGATGAATATTTGCAACAACAACCAGCTTAATTCCCAAATGACGGGTCTCGGAGGTCTGGTGAACTCGATTGCGGGAACCGGCGAGCTTTTTGCGATTGAGGGGGGAAACGACAAGCTCATTTCCTCTGCCTTTCGACAAGCCGATCGAATCCGTGACAAAACATGTGGCACGGAAAGCAGCAACAAAACAATCCGGAGGCTTCCCATAAAAATTCAGACACTAGTTTCTGCTGATTTGGAATCGCAACAAATCGAACTCTTCGGCGAGGATGGAAAACTTGTGGACTCGACGCCATACAATATTGTTGTGGTAGCAACGCCTCTCCAATTTAGTGGGATCGAATTTATGGGAAAGGGAAGCGTCTTTGACGAGGGTCTGTTGTACTATATACCCCTGAACGAAATGGTCGACAGCGATAACTCCGATGCGAACATTCACGAACATGTACATTCTCTGGGTGGACACCACCACCTACCCTCGAGCACGAAGCGACCGTATACACAGGTTGCAACGACCTTTGTCTCAAATGCCAAGCTTCAACCATCTTATTTTCACCTTGAAGAGGACGAATCCAGCGACGGTTTACCGCGATCGATTCTCTTTACCGAGAACGGACGAACCGAAACGGGACTATCATCAATCAGCCGTATCACCGAAGGAGTCTACAAAGTTTTTAGCTCGTCCGAGCTGAGCTCCGAGTTGGTCGAAGACATCTTTGGAAAAGACGCAATCGTCGAGGATACCAAGGTGTGGGGGGGTCGCAGGGGAGGTGCAACACCGGCATTCAACGGTGGGGGAGAATCTTCGCGCTCGACCAACTTCCTGCTTTACAACGGAGGCAAACATAAGTCTTCCAGGAAAACTAACGCCATTTATTATACCAACGCGATGGAATCTGCGGTTTCGGCCATCGAAATCTCGGCGATCGGAAGCAAATCTGTTGCAAAGCTCATTGCCCGCAGGCTCGGCCTGGTGGATCCCAAAAGAGGCCATACCACCGGAGACGAGCTCTAGCAACAAGGCGCAGAATCGAAGAAATCATAGTTGTCGTTCATTCTGTTTTTCTAAACGTGGTAAGGCATTGAAATAATACTGCGTATGTAGAAATAGACTCGTTACAGAAAAATCAAGTTTTCGAAGTGTTTGTAAAAAATGGTTCTACGCGTTAAATGTCAGCAAATCCGCATCAAGGAACTATCGATTTCGAAAAATAATCGATGTTTTCACTGGCAAATGCATAGAAGCAGCATTAGTACAATCATACGTTAATGCTCGAGTACGAGGTTCCGGCAGGCCTTCATGGTGGCCTCCGCCCCCACCTCGGAGCAAATGTTGCGTGTGTACTCTTCTACAAGCAGCAGCGTAGATTCCTGAAGCTCCCGGTTGATTCCCAGTGCCCATATGGCCTCATAGAAGGCAAAAAGCGGAGCGATCGTGAGTGCCCCCCCGAGCGATTCGAGAACGGCTGGCTGGGCCCCCTCGATGATCTGGTGTCCGAGGTGCACCTGGAGGTACCAGCACAGGATCTGAACGACCAGGGCGATTGAAAGACCACCAAGCCCAGCTGCGTCGACTTTGCAAAGGGTGACTTCGGCCCGGAGACCATTGTGTCCGAAGACATCTGCCGGTCGGCCTGCGAGACCGCGGAGGGCTTGCCGATCGGCGATTACAACAAGGAAGATGGCTCGGACTACCAGTCGTGCGCATGCAAGAAGATGGACGCCACCGGCAGCAGTGTTCTCGAGACCCGTGGCCTCTGCGAGGACGGAACCAAGGGCAGCGGTGGGTCCGCCACCATCGTTGCAGGTGGCCTTGCACAGCGGATTGTGATGGGAGCATCGCTCGCCACGGTCCTCGCTGCAATGTTTTCTTAGTACCTGGGGAATCAAGGTCGCGAACCAACTACAGTAGCTATGTAACTAGCCTCCTAGCTAGCTGAACTAACTACCCGAACTCACTAACTTTCCAGATACATAGTGCTATTACTGCCTTCTTCGCTGGTAGGGTGTACTTGCGATGTTTGATGCGTAACACCGGAAGCACAGAGTTGGGAAACAAGAACGTTTCCTGCAAATTTATTTTGAATTTTTAGATTCAACTCCATGCTTTCTCTGCGAGACAATCGTTTTCGGTCCCGTAGTGTGGTATGGCATCTACTCGCCGCAGATCGTTTCGTTGGCTGGCTCGAATCGAAACCACTGTCGGCGGCTGCTGCTTAGTCTCTGCTTCCGATGATCAAGATTGTTGCGGAGATCCGGCCTCACCGCTGTTGCTGTGGTTTCCACCCGGGAGCAGCGAGAGGAGCCCTCCCAGCCCGTTGACCGCCGCGTGGGCACCGATCGACGCGGGGAGCCCCCGCTCTCGGTACAGCGGGTTCAGCAAGCAGACCGACGCCACAAAGGCCGTGGAAGCGTGGAGGAGGGCCCCCAGAAGATTCTGGGCCGCGTCGTAGCCCTCGCCAACGCTTCGCGCACCGGAAGCATCGTTCTCCCGCGTTCCAAGAAGAACGACGTGCTCCCTGCGGACCGGGAGCCAGGAGGACGCGTGCATCCCCCCGAACAGCAGGCTGTTGGCCAGGACCCACGGGGAAAGCGGCAGCGACGAATCGGTGGCCACTCCAGCCCCCTTCGACGCCACCGCGTGCCAGACCCTGTCGAAGGCAAACCGAAAGACGAGCTCCTCCCGGATCGGTGCCACGAGGACGCCCGAGAAAACCCTCTTCGCCGCGGCGAAGCGATGGCGATTGCGGGCGACGGCTGTTTCGGGGGAGGACGGTGTTGGTGTTGGTGGTACGTCTTCCGGAGAAAAGACGGACGCTTCCGGGAGGGCCCACGCCGCGATCCGATCGGCAAGGTATTTGATTCTTCGCCCCGGTGGCTTTCGCGGGACTAGTGGCTGCGGCTGCCGGTGGTGGTCCTTCCGGCGGCTCCGGAAGGGTCGTTGGTCTGCCACCCGGGCCACTGCCACCGACAGAGCGTCCAGGAAATCCACCACAGGGACCTTGGCCAAGAGCAGAAGGGCGTAGTCCGGTGCCGCTAGCATCATTTCGGTCACCGCGGATAGCCCAACGGACAGCGTGGTCCCGTAGTCGACCCAGGCGCTGTCGATCGGGAGGAGCACGGACGCGCCGTTGTCGCTGCCCCGGCGGCGGTGGTCCGAGAGTCTTTGGACCGCTGCCGAGAGCAGGGCCGTGGCACAGAGGGCCACTGCCAGGGAGCGGAGGTAGGCTCCCGAGTGACTGGCGAGGCCCACCATCCCTCCGTAGGCAAACCCCCGGAGTGCGCTCGTTCCCACACACCTTGTGTTTCCCGGCAGGGCCCCGCCGATTCCGGAGAAGAGCAAGGCCAGCGCACAAACGGAGCCGGCGAGGACAGCCGCTCCGACCAGAAATCTTCCGATACTACCACTGCCGCGGACAGGACTCGACGGCCGCAGCGGCCTCTGTTCTGTGGTGTGGCTAACCGCATCCCCGGGTCCCCGCCGAAACACAAAGGCCCAGCCCTCTCCCGAGGAACGCTCCCGAATCGCGTTCGCAAGGGACCGGCCGCGCATCGCGGCGTCTCTAAGAACCGAGGCAGCGGTGGCACTGTTCGTTCGCTCGCCCCCGGAAAACCGGCGAAACTCCGAAAACACTTCGTCCGTTGCAAAGAAGGACACCACCCCGCTATACGGATCGCTGCAGGCGGACCGAAACTCGCTGGTCCTCGTTCCAAAGGGATCGTCGAACGCATCCACGGCATCATCATCATCATCATCATCATCAGCAGCAGCAGCAGCCGCCACCGCAGCAGATTCGGGGGAAACGGTTCTCCACCAGATCGTTGCCGTCTCTTCGCCGCCGCCGTCGCTTCTGTCTCCCCTCGAACGAACGGCGGAGAAAAAATCGACCACCGAGCCGTCCCACTGGTAAAACGACCGGGTTCGGAGAGACGACGGGTCGATGGCTCCCGGATCGACGCAACACCAATCGTGGTGGTCGGCAGCGGCGTTGGCGTTGGTGGCGTCGTTGCTCTGTCGGTACGGGACCAGCACCCTTTCGCTCCCGACCGCCGGGCGGCCGCCACCGCAAGCGCGATCTACCGACGCGGAGAAGTGCTCGGCCAGGTCCCCCGGGGACCGGATGGTCTTCGGGACGATGCGCCCACCGGTCCTTTCCGATTCCAGCCAGCAGCGCTCGATGGGGTGTTCCTCGAAGGCCAGCAGGGCTCGTGCGATGGCATCGTCCGGGCCTCCGCGGGCCTCGGGTTCTTCGCCGGCGGTCGGCGGAGCCATCGTCGTCCAGCAGATCCGAAGCCTCGCCGCAGCCTTGCCGGTGGCTCCCCCCGGGAAACCCACGGCGGAGTACACCATGGGGGGAGGCGGACGGCGGTCCCCGCTGCCGCCTCCTTCCGTTTCGCGCTTTACGTTGCCCCCGCCTCCCCACCGCTCGAAGCAAAAGGTGGAGGGATCGATGTCCACCCCCGCGAAGGCAAAGAATTCCGCGGCGGTCGGTCTTTGGATCTCTGAAAGCGAAGACGACGACGACGATGGTGATTGTGGTGTTGGTTCCGACGATGGAGGACCGTCCAGGAAAGAACCGTCGTCACTGTGAGCGTGTAGCCCTGGAGCTCGCAGCGGTGATCTCTTGGTAGTGTGTGTGGATGCCGACAGAATGACCCTGGGTTGGAATGACGAATGCCCTCGTCGATGAACAACTGCGGTGCCCCTCCTAAGCATTGTTGTTGCTGTTGTTGCTGCTGCTGTTGTTGCTGTTGTTCGTGTTCTTGCCGATGGCTGTTGTGGCGGCACGCGCGGAATCGTCTCGGCAACAAAGGCGCGGCAGAGGCCCGAACGACCCGAAAAGAACAGAAGGGACACCGCCACCGCCATTCGTGCCGCCGTAGCTGCCGCCGGAAGCCCGGATCGATCTGTTCCCGGCTGCGGGTTGCGCTTTGGAACCGGGACGCGCATGGTTGTTCCCGTCCTTAGCCAAGTAACACCGCTTCCTCTTTTGCCCCCGTTCCGGAATGGATTGCCCAGTGGCGATTCGTGATAATTGCGGTGTTTCGGTTTGGCGACAAGGAAGGATTGCCGGAAACAACCAGAGTTTTGTGTTTGTTTGTTCCAAAAGGCTTTTCTGTTGCCGTCGATGCAAAAGAAGTGAACGATGATTGATCACGTACGAACCGGTAACAGAACGAGTACGAGTATTCGTGGGCAACACCAACAACCCTCGCAGACGCTGGTTCGAATTCGGAGATTCTTTGGTTTGGTGATGGCAAAGGAGTCCCGCATGAATTCTGGTCCCGGACAGAGCACTTGAAAAGTTTTTGTACGTGACGTTTGTGAATTGTGAATCCTGCAAGATATGCTAGTAGCACACTAGTAGTAGTAGTAGAGGTATTCCAAAGGCAAAGTTTATCGATATTGTATGTTTTTCGTTGTTCCTGCCCACCAGTCATCAACAACAATAAATATTGGATGCTGTTATAAGACTGTTGTTCAATGTAATACAGCAATCATCATTGCTGCTGCTGCTGGTGGTGTCGTGGTGGTACACAACAAACAACAAGAACAACAAGTGGAAGAGGCGAGAAAAAGCACCAGCAGTAGTAGTGGGACAGACAATACCAACAGCAGCAACAACAAGAAAAAGAATGCACTGAATTCGTTACTTCATTTCTATTTTTTTGGTAGTACTATGCAATAATAATACCAGTAGTACTAGTCATGGGCAGATGTTGTAACTACTACTAGTCCAACAAAGAAGAATCAGAATCCTTCTGCTACTACTTGTAGCAACGTAAAACGAATGTTTTGGTGGCAGCTGCGAACCACCTTTTTTCCTTCCCTATTACTCTCTTCTTTTTTTGGCTGTGAGCGTTGTTTTTGTGCTAGAAAAACGAATCGTCCCATCATCTGCTGGATTTCCTTGGTAGGAAAGAACGAATCTTTGTCGAACACTGTCTTCGGAAATCGATCCGGAATAGTGCATTTTGATTCCCGGGGCGAAGCTGTATGGTCGATCAGGAAACTATCTCTGCATGTTGTCGCAGGCGAATGTTCCGACTCCTAGTGGGCTCGCTCTTTGCAACCAATCGCTGGATTGTTTGCAGCACCATGATTTTGGTGGATTTGCGGCATTAGCGGCTCGAACATCTAATTTGGCTCGGCTGAAATCGTTTCTGTGTCGTTCAGATATTCGATACGGGTGGTATTCTTAGGTTTGTTTTCTATTATGGTTATTTTGCATCAATACTATTTTTTTCGATCCGCCTTTTCCACTATCTAACGAGCAAAGGGGGACATCGCACCCGCAAAATGCGTTTGTTTTCTTTCGGTGGGGGGAATCCCGGACGCCAATCCGTTCCATCCGCGAACGACGAGTGGTTTGTGGATCGAGCCGCTGGTGTGGTTTCGTTCCGGTCCGCGGCACAACACAGCACGCCCGGCCATGCCGCCATCGTCCCCGCTTACCAGCCGTCGTGCTTCTCCGGGTTCTTCCAGTTGGGGTGGAGCTGGCCCATGTCCTTCTTGGTCACCAGATCAAAGTATTTCTGGTTGATCTCCTTGCAGTCCGTGTAGTGATTGACGCCCGAGGAGCGGTAGCACTCGATGACGTCCTCCCGGAGCAACCGGACGGTTTCGTAGGCCACCTGCCGTTCCCGGGCCCGCTGCTCCGTCGACAGGAGGTACTTGACGGGATCCTTGGCCCGTCCGATCTGTTGGGAACCCAAGACGGCGAGGGAAACAAGCAGGTTTGCCATTCAAAAGCCAAACGATTGATTCGCAGCCACCAAATGCAAAAATCCGTCGTGAGGAGGAAAAAAGGGAACAACCAAAGCAGATGGAATGGCATGAAATGGAATTCAATGCAAGAGTGAACACAGCAATGCAACCGCGGTCGGTGCGACACATTTCGTGTTGTCCAAGGCAATAAAAAAAGGCGGTGCCGTGCAGTTTTGTTGGGCGATTTGTTTTGGTTCATCGAACACATTCGGAAGGATCGAGAAAGGAACATCAAAACAAACACATCAGAAAGTGAGACATGTTCCAAGCGATCGAACGAGACAAAAAACAACAAACTCGTTGCAGAAGGGAATCTAACCCTTGCGTCTGTTCCAACGTCGGTGGCAGCAAGACGAACAGAAGGGCACCCCGCTCCGTGGTTTGCAACGGTGCAGCGTGGTGAACCCGCACGAGCACTTTTTGGTTGGACGCATCGGCATCCCTGTAGACACGGCATCGGCGTCGACGCCAGCGGCCCGAAACAACAACGAAACGCAAGGCGATTCGCCAATCGACGATTCCACCAGCCTATCAATCAAAGAACGTACATCGTCGGAGGTCCCCAATTCTTCGTGGGAATACGGCTTCAAGCTTCCACCTTCGTGGAGTTTCGTTTTTTCGGCGACGTGGGTCTTCCCCGTCGTTGGATTGGCGCTGGGAGGAGACATGGTTTCGTTGTTTGTTTTATTTTCTTTTGTTCCTTTCTAATGCCTTCACTTGGGAGTAAGCTTGTCTCGTCTTGTCTTCTCGGCAACAGATACGTCTTCCAAAACGACCACTAGAAGGGTGATGTTTAGCTTGGGTACGTTCGGTTCAAGCTACGGTACGGTGCGACGTACGATGCTTTGTTGTTGGGCTCGAAGGATGTTTGTTTGTTGTCGTTGTTGACGGCTGGGCTGCGATAGTACTGTGCGCTACAGCCCCTACGAGTGGTTCGACCGCCTTGACCACACTGCTGCTTGCTTGCTGATTTATTACTACGGTAGTAGTAGTACGAGTAATTTTTAATGAGTTGACCGACAGAGCATTGACCGCGCGCATCGCGCGACAATTTAAAACACTGGACATTCATCAGCCCAAAGCTCGAGTGAGTCTTTTCACGACTGGGTTAGTTCGAATGATCAACAACAAGTTTCTTAGTACTTATCGTACGTACATACCATACGGTACGTGTAAATGTGTTTTCAAAACAATACCGGTAGGAATGGTTGTATAGTACTGATTGTTTTTTCGTCAGAAAATTGCCATAAATCCACCAAAAAATCAAAACATACCACTTCTCATGAGAAAGTGGTCGAGTTTTGGCTAGGAAGGACTGCACTACCACCGCTGACTTGTGCAAAGTAGCCAGTAACCTAGTAGTAGTATGAACCGGTCAGAGACTTTCACTAGAAACATTAGTACACCCAAGCCTTCGATGCATACCCTACCACTTGAAGCTTCTGATCTTCAAATTAGAAATGGCTGTATAACCAGTAGTCGTTCATGTCATCAGAAGTCCCTACTACTAGTTCAACAAAAAGGGCGATTAAACCACTTGAAGCTTCTGGCGTTCTAATGAGAAAATGGTCGACATGGTCATACAATCTTAAGGTTCCTCACTAATCACGAGTAGATAGTGAATAACCTCACTCTTTATTGTAAACCACGTATTCACGTACACTAAGGAGCCTATTGACATTTCACATCCACCAGTCCACAATTTCCGCGAAGGAAAAATTGCCGCCTTCGCCAATGGCATAGAATTCTGCAAATCTATCAAACGAAGAAACAACAAACGGTAGTATCGCACCATACCGTATATCTATCGTAACATAACTTTGCGGTTCACTTGTAAAGTTCTATGCGTACTAATGAATTAAACTATAAACTACTTGGGGTTCAAATGGACGACACAAAAATACTGTGTCACATACAAAATATAAGCGAATCGCCGCGCTCGATTTGATTCGAGGCTTTGCCGTGCTGCCGTCTTTCGTGTTCTCCGATCGAAGGTTTTGCCCTCGGAACAAGACCTCCCAGGGGATGGCTTCATTCGATCGGAAGGACACGAGACGGCATAACGCGGGGAGCGAAACGCGACGCAACTCAACCACCCCGCAAGCAATGTTTTGGTCGCTGTCGCTGGTGGAAACTTCATTCCGAGCGATCGATTCATTCGTTCGCTTCTCGCCACGATGCGAAAATGGGAATGGCACTGGAATTGATGTTGGTATTCTATTGAATTGAAGGGTTGGTTTGATTCGAATTTACTCAAATCCGTTTTGATTCGAATGCGATGCAGTGCAATTAGATCAGATTCCGAATGCTTGCCTAATCGTGCGAAAGGACGTCGTACGAAACGGGGTTCCGGAGCCTCGCCATGGGCGAAAGGTTACCGCTCAGGAGGAGCTCCGAAGAGGGCCCCTGACACTTGGGGTGGCTGGTGGTGTGCATGCTGCTCGCCATCGAACCGCCGGGGGAGACCACCGGGACCTTTTCCGGGGTGCTCACTGGCACCGTGGCCGTGTCCACCCTGAGAAAGGGCCCGTTGCTCCGGTGGAGGACCTTGTGATTGGCCTTGCGTTGGTGGTGGCTGTCCTTTGGTTCCTCCGGTTCGTCCCGCGGCTCGTCCCTGGCCTTGCCGCTGCTGGTGCTTTCCCGGCCGTACACGATGCTCTGAAAGGCAGAGGACCGGGTCCGGTAGCTTCCCTGGCTGCGGCTGCCATCTACGTCCGCCTTCTTGACGGTCTTCAGGACGGTGATCCGGACCGCCTTGGACGAGACGTCCGCTTCTGATGGACTCTTGGGTCCCTTTTCGCCTGGCTTCCTTGCGAGGGTCTTTTTGGTGGGCTCCTCGTTTTCCTTGCACCCCTCTTTCTCCCCGTCTTCCGCACAGCTGCTGCACTCGGACCCGACCGCCATGTCCCTGTCGATGGCCGTTTTCGTCTTCCCCTTCTTGCCAAAGGTCCGGAGCCGTGCCCGGGACCGCGTTGTTTGGCTGGTTTCCAGCTCGCTCTGTGGGGCTTCCTCGTTCTCGTTCAGCAAGATGAAGGAGTTGATGAGCCGGTTCCGATTCTCGCTCTTTGTGTAGGAGAGGGAATCCTTCGAGTCCTCCCCCGTTTTGTTGTCGTCGTCCTCCGCAATGGCCATGATGCCCACGATGACGTCGTTTTCGTTGCGAAAGCCGGAGCTCATCAACGACTCCCGCAGGCTCGACGGGGACCTCGTCGACACGGACCGGCTCTCCCCCATGGCAAGGGGCTGCTTCTGCTCCTCGTGGTGGTGGCTGACAAAGGCGATCTGGTTTCCGACCACGCTGCCCTGGGCCCCATCCCGGTCGCCGTTTCCACGGGTGTCGGGAAAGTGCTCCCGGAACCGGGGCATKGACCGCAGCGAGAAGGATCGGCTCTGGCTGTCCCCAAAGAAACGGGAGCTGGCGGTCTGGTAGGAATCCGTTAGGGGGGACCGGAAGGAGTTGGATCCGTAGCTACTATCTTCGTTGGTGGTATCGTAGTCCTCCCGCTGCTCGTCGTCGTCGTCGTCGTAGTCGTTAAAGGTAAAGGTGGTGGTGTCGCCGAGCGTAAAGGTAGTGGTGTCTTCCAGAGTGGAAACCCCCATGGCCTCGCCGTAGGTGGTCAGTGTTTCGTCCTCGTGGTACGGGTCGCTTTCGAACTCCAGGACCTCACCGTTGCGGGGCTCACTCTGGGTCTCTCCCGTGGCACTAAAGCCGCGCTGGTAGGTAGGAAAGGTGGCGTTGTCGTCCCCCTCATAGCCAACGGTGCGTGCCCCGTCCCCCTCCCTCGTGGTGATCGAGAGTGATCCGGGGTAGTTGGAGGTCTCGGTGGTGTCCCCCAGCGTGGTCACACCCACGGACGTGTATTCGGTAGTTGTATATTCGGTCTCCGTGCAGGACTGGTATTCGCTGCTTTCCTCCCCCGCGAGGGACGTTTCGCTGGGGCCTGGCCCGGAATCGCGTCTAGGAGAGCCAATCTCTGATTTTGCGCTTTTTCGCGGGCTTGGCATCGTGAACGCCTTGAGTTTTGCCTCCACCGTGTTGGGTTCCCGGTGGTCCCCCCCACACTTCATCGAGAATCTGCCGTCGGTGTCGTCGTTGTCATCGCACCCAAATAGGGCGTTGGCAAAGCGTGCAAAGAACGAGGGGGAGTAAGCGCCGTCCCATTTAGATCCCTCCGCCGGCTTGTTCTCGTCGTCGGAAGTCGTGGCTTCTGCCGTCGACATGGTCGGTGTCGGCTCGGCTTCCTTTCCTTCTGGTTTGCAGGAGGGTTCGGAATCGTTCTTCTTGTCCTTTTCGGATCGTATTATGGTCGTGCTGGGTTTCTGGATTCCACCGGAGCGTGGCTGGTAGTCGATCTCCGTGATCCATTCGATGGTGGTGGAAGCCCCGGTTTCGCAGCTGAGAGTGGGCTCGTAGTTTTCGCCCTCGTCGTCAATGTCGTCGTCGTTGTCAAAGAGTCGCAGGTGCAAGCCGTGGTTGGGGCTGGCCATACTTTTGCTCTCGTGGTGGTTGGATGAATCGCTTTCGTTCATGATGCCATCCATGTCGATGCTTGGGTCGGGGTAGAGAGAGGGCGACGGCGACGGCTCGCCCCCATGTAGATCTAGCTCTTGCTCTGCTTCGTCGTCCTCAGATAAGGAGGGCACCAGCAGATCCCGGTACTTGCTGACGCTAAAGCTGTTGGACGGCGAGCAAACCGCCTCGGGGGGCGACAACACCCAAGACGGAGCGGCCTCCCCAAGCCGGTTGACGGAGGGAAAGTCACCGTTGTCGCCTGTCTCGCTGCTATTATTGGCGGTGTCGCTGGTCTTGTTTTTGTTCGTCTTGGTTTTTTGCTCCTCCCGCTCCTTCTTTCGGAACGACCGATAGTCGTCAACGAGGTTCCGCGGGTTGTCCTTGGTCCTTTTCGAAGCCCTCGGAGTCTTGCTCTTGCTCTTCGAGTGGACCGAGTGCGTCGATCCGTCGTCGTGGGCTCGCTGGGCCACTGCCGCTCCGGGCTTTTGGGCTCGGAACTGGAACCTGGGCATGCTGTGTGTGCTTGCGTGTGTGCGTGCTTGCCTTTCTGCGCCTTGCGTTCTCTCCTTGTTGGTTTGTTTGCTTGGTCTCCCTGCGTTCTCGTTGGCTTGATGTCCAACTCGGTGTGCCAAGCGATTCTTTTTTAAATGGACGAGTAGACGCTCGTTGTTGCAATCAAAGAGTGATTTAATCTGTCCTCATTCGATGACCTTATATGGGTCGAAGGGAAATATATTGGATGGATGGGTGTGTTTGTGTTTATATAACCTTGAAGTGGCGTCCCCGATTGCGATGAATGGTTCTTTCCTGTTTTCCGTTCGTTTGTTCGTTCTCCTCCGTTTTTGCATCTGCTTCGCATCGATCCGTATGTTCATCGATTCGTTCTTTGTCCGATCTTTCGACAGCAACGGGCAAGCACGAGGCGAACAATCTGCGAACAAATCTCTCTACCCGATCCGCTTTGGTTGCGATACAGCGGGCCGGACGCACGGTGTGGCACGGTGGGGATTCGGGGTCGCGTGCATCCTTGCCCCTAACAACCGTGTTTCGTCGACCGGAAAATCCGTCCAACGTTTCGCAGCTTTTGGGTAACTACGGTCGTCTGGTGCGTTGCGTAATTGCTATCCGGGCAACAGACCAAATCGGCAAAGGAGGTGGGGGATCAAAAAGATCGGTGACTTGCTATCGATCGATAGTATCGTCGGCAGGGGCTGTTTCCCATCCTTCCAATCATGTGGGTTCCCCTTGGTTACATAGGTCCGAAACCACAAGTGGCGAGACGGAAGAATCTATGTACCGATACAGCGTCTATCTGCGCGACCAAAAACTCTGTTTCTTGGCGACGAAGAACATGCACATAATCGGATGTTTCACGCAGGCGGCCGGCCAGCGCCCCTCCCTTCAATCGACTCATTCGACCACTCAGGGGCCGGGCGAATCCTAGTTGGGGAGAACATCTGGAGGGTTGAGGGAGGAATACTAACTAGTACTACGATATATTATATATGATACATATGATACATAAACCGTCGAATTTTTCCGGGTCCAAACGATTCGCGCATTCGCGCGCATTGCCAGAAGGCCATATCTGTTCCCACTGTTTTCCATCCAACCAGCACGAGAACCGAATGACAACCTGCTCATCTCAACATACTACTCGTATTTTGTAGCAGATCAAAAATCAACGTACGGTACGGTATCGTGTACTCCAGCAAGAGAACTTCGGCTTCGTGGATAAGGCCATAACCACAAGCAGAGGGAACCTGCGGTCGCCTCGGGTAGCTTATTTTCACCCATCGTCATCCATCGCTGTGTTGTGAAAGCACGAACCGGAACAAAGCGAATCGAATCGAATCGATCGGACCACCCATGGCCGGCGCAGCAGAATCATCCGGCAAGCCACGCGACACGGAACCAGAACCATCCCTTCCAACGCCGGACACCGCCACCGGTGCCTCGCTGTCTTTGACGCTTTCCGGCATCCGGGATCGCGCCGCGGCGAGCTTCGAGTCAATCGCAAAAGCTACCCTGGTGGTTTCGGCGGTCCTCTTTGTCGCGGACCCCCTCCCCCCCTACACGAGGCTGGCGGCACTCGTCTCCTGTTTCTCGGTCCTCAAGCTCAGCGCCGCCCACAAGCAGCTACTGATCCGGCGCCAGCACGAAGAGGAGCAGGCGGGACTGGAATTCGTCGCCGACGGAACCACCGAAACGGAAGCGGAACAGCAGCATCGACGGGGGAAGCAGCACAAGGACAAGCTCCAATAAGCAGTGAAAAAATACTCTTTCGGTCACGAACGAATCAAGGATTTTATTTGTTGCGAGGCATTGCATTGCACAGCACAGCTCGTCGGAGCCCAGAAACCCGTCGCAGAGCCCGGCATGGCGCCCCGAACGCGCACGCGGCAGCGTGTGGGCCGGCGCAAGTGGATGCGGGACCAGCACCAGCGGCTCTCCGACGAGACCGTCCTGGCCCTGACAAAGAGCGGCGAGGAACCGGAGCCACCGCCGGCGGCTGCAGCGGGAGGAGCCGACCGCCCCCGCGACGGTGGCGCTTGGCATTCCCGGAACACGGAAGTTCCGCGCGGCGGTGGCGGGAAAGGACCCGCAGGAGACAACCGCGGCACCCACCCAGATCCCAGGGAACCGCACCTTCAGCACCCGCCGGGATGCCTCTGTTTCCTGCTGAAGCAATCGCGGGGGAGGAATTTCTTTCTGCCGCCGTCGATGGTTGCTCCAGGGGACCACGACGGCGACGACACTGCCAATTATTGCGTCCAAGCGAGCGACCAGAGGGCGAAATAGCACTCTGCGACGACAAGCATCTGCACACGGTTCCGCGGTTGCGTTCTTGCTTCTAACGATAGGTGCAGGAAAGAAATTTAGAATGAAAGCGAATAAATTTCATGCCGTGTGAAGTGCCGTGCGATGACAAAGATCTGCGTACGGTTTGAAGTCGGGGTTGGGCACGAAAGCTGAGCCTGAGCCGTGCTTGCAGTATTGCTTGAAATGATTGTTGCTGGAAAGAAATAGAATCAGAATAGATAACCGGTGCCAGATTGTGGCAAACTTCTGCGTACGGTTCAAAGCTGGACCTGGAAAAACCCGGCTGTGCTTGCAGTATTGCTTCCGATGGTTGCTGCTGGAAAGAGAGTTAATTCGAATAGCAATAACCAAAATACAATGTGGAATGTCTTCAGCCGGTTTCGTTTCTAGATTGGAGATGCGTAGCCATCTAGCAAGCTGGATTCCTGAGGTGGATCTGATGCAGTGATGGGCCATGCCCGACGCCGACTCTCACGGATGGCGCAAATTTCTGTAGGGCAAGAAGTCGTCCCGCACAACATGACAAAGCTAGTGCTCTACCGGTAGTGTTTTTCAGTAATCACAAGTACTTCGTACTAGCATGGTTCATGATGTAGAAAGCGTCTAGGGAAGGAACTGTGTCTAGGGAAGAACTTGTGGGAAATTAAGGCTATCTATTGCTTCAAATGCCCATGCACATCAATATTACTGAGGGATATCGTACCACCAGAAGTAGTATGTACTGATGTACTTCTATCGATGCAACTGGGAGATCCCAGAAAGCTCTGAAGATGGCAGAGCGATGCGATGAGCAACTGGAGGGGTGTTTGGGAAATTTTTGTTTCTTCTTTTCTGAACTGTAGTCTAATTTTAACTTTCCTCAGCGCAATACAAAAAAATAAAAAAATATCATTGAAAAGTAGTAGTACGAAATACGAAATACACAACTTCTTGTACTTGGTCGATCAACAAAAAATTCTTGGTTCTGATCGTACGGTACTTGGTACTTGTACTAGTAGGGGTAGTACTTGTACTTTGTATCATCCCCTCGAAAGATCCTCCTTGCACATGGATGGCGTCGGGCATGCCTTTCGGATAGCTGTTCGTCGCTATGAGACGGACAGTACAGTGCGTACAACCGTTACGAGCAGTTCAGCATCGGAAAGGAGCATGACCGACATCCCGCCAATACTTCAAAGATCGAACATCCTCGTTCTTGCATACCGTTCTGTAAAGCGCCGTACGGTACGTTCAAATATGTATGAGTATTTGAACGTACGGCGCGTTACGGAACGGTATGCAAGAACGATCGTTCAAATACTCATACATATCGAACGGCGACGCACACGTGCCTCCGCATTACGAGCAGATCTGCCGTACCGTAGATATCTACCGTACGGTACCGCAGACATTCTCTTCCTACTGTTTGCACCTTAGTTCCACTAGAAGTAGATTCGAAGCGAAAGAACGGTACATTTACACGTACCCGAAGCATTAGTTGTACTGGTAGCATGTACCATGATTTGTACTATCCTCGTTTCGTACTCGTACTTGCAGGATGTTCGTTACTAGCTTGTGAATAATGATTTTTACTCCCGCCGATTGATTCATTTTTCCAGCAAATCGTTTCGCGACAGTGAAAGGACGAGCCTTGCGTTGTCCACAGCTAGAGCCGGCAACATATTGCAAGAGGACACAAGATAAGACAAGAGAAAAATCGGTGGATTGGCCGATTGTGGATTGCCGACGGATCGATTCATTGATTCGTTTTTTGACTCGATTGTATTATATTGCGTTGGGTCGCATTGCTCGCACAAAACAAAACGCAACCATGCCATCCCCTTCGTCTGAATCCAACCGGCGCAGGTCCAGCCACATCGTCAAGGTCAAGGAAGAAGATGGAAGCGAACGGAGCCTCCTAGCGGGAGTGCCCGATCACACCCGGTGCGACAACACCCTGATCACCTCCAAGTACACTATTCTCAATTTTCTCCCGAAAGTGAGTATCTCACGCAATGCTGCACAGCATTTTTTGTTTGCTGTTTGTTGCGATTTCATTCGTTTGATATGACATCGAGCCTGTTTGATCATGAACAAAGTGTTGTTTGGAAACACCCGGAATACAATCCTATCGGAATGGACTGCCTTATCTCTTGATCGGACGTCACAGAAAACTGCTGGGTGATTTATTTGAAACGTCTGTTACCGACGACGAATAGATGAACAAAGGGCAATTGAAAGCAACGTGCTAATGGGTTGATCGACAGACGTGCCCTATCGGAACTGTATGAATTGAAACGACAGAAGATCGTCAAGTCGATAGGAGTCAAACTGAACGAAGGGCGGGAACGAGAAAGAAACACGAGATGACATACCTTTGATTATTGGATAGTCAGAAAGGACAACATGGATTCTCTTCTGTTTTGATTTCATGTTCATTTTCTTTTGCTCGAAAAGAACCGATGCCGCAAAACTATCAGTKGGTTATCATCCACGCATACGTCTTCATCTCATCACGCCTCAAGAATAGCTGAGTAACAAGCGGTTTGTCGTTTTGTTTTGATGTGGGAAACGTGAAGAGGGATACGAAAGCACCACAAGAAACCAATGTTCGCTACCGTAATGGATTCTTCGGCAATGGTGAATCGGGCCCAAACCAGTCAAATCAATAAGCAACAAAACAGACAAGCAACCACGCGGCCAGATTCGATCGCCGCCTCCATTCTCTATTTTTCAACACTAATTGTCTCCTATTTTTCTTTCTTGTATTCCCCATCGTTCTTGTACTAAAAAAACACAGAACATCCGAAACCAGTTCCGTAGGTTCGCCAACATGTACTTTCTGGTGGTGGGACTCGTTATGTTTGTGGGAACTAGGTATCCGCAGCTGTATGCGTCCGCCTTTTCGCCGTACACCACGTGGGGACCCCTCATGCTGTTTGTCTCGATCAGTATCGTAATGGAGGGCATTGCCGACAAGAAACGCCACGTGAGCGACCATAAAACCAACACAGATCGGTGCATTGTCCTGGAGAACGAAACCGCCGACACGAAACCGGTGTCAGAATCGGTCAGAGACGCTATGAACCGAAGCATGATCAACGTGAGCAAGAAAAACAGGCAGGCATCTGCTAGGGCGGAAAATTCCGCATTGGACGACATCCCCTGGCCCAGCGTGGACATTCCGGCCGTCGGGGGTATGCACACGGAGGCCATCTTTCGGCCGATCCACCGCAAGGACATCCGGCAAGGACACCTGGTGGTGGTTCGGAACCGGGAGATGATCCCCGCCGATATGGTTTTGGTGGCCTCCAGCGGCGACCGCGGATGCGCTTACATCGAGACGTCCTCAATCGACGGTGAGACCAACCTCAAGCTGCGGGTATCGGCCAAGCACAAGACGGACCCAAGTTATTCGAAGCCTCTCGAGACAATCAACGAGGCCGTCCAGCGGATCGCGGGATTCACGGCTGCGGGATGCCAATCTGGAGAAAGCAGCGATCGCATCGCTGAGTTGATCACCGAGGCGCCCAACGCACACATCAATACCTTTGCGGGCGTTCTCAAGTTTCCGAGCTTGCTCACGACCATTGACGAGGAGGACCCTGAAAACCCTCCGTTGGCCGGCGCCGGATCTGTCAAGCGCGAGCTCCCATTAGGGGCCGAACACCTCTTGCTACGCGGGGCCGTCCTGCGAAACACGGAGTGGGCCATTGGGATCACCTGCTTTACTGGAACGGATACCAAGCTCAGTCAGAATACCATCGAGACGCCGTCGAAGATGAGCCAGCTAGACCTGATTACCAACAAGTGCGTGCTGGTCATGATCCTGGTGGAACTTATCTGCATTTCCTATCTCAGCACAATGGCGGTACTGGTCAACGAGAACCAAATCGATACACTCTGGTGCGTTCTCTATGTGCCGTCGCTTAGTGCTCACAATGTGTTCTGTGATCTTTTTTGCTTTCAGGCGAAGAAATAGTTGTTTTCTATTACTTGGAATGTTGTGTGCCACGCATTTTGCTAGATAATCAACTAATCTATTTCTCCGTTCGATTGATGCTGCGTATATTTCCACAGGTATGTCGGTCGCAAAGTCGAAAGCGAAACTAATAACACATGGCCTTATCTTCCAGATTTGCAGGCACCAGATTGGGCAACCAAAGGTTAGTAGTAGAGTTTAGTTTTCTTGGAAGTCTTCGAAATAAAGCCTTCAGGATATGTTGCCTTAGCAATTTTGATTTCGATTGTTTACGTTTACTTCTTTGATCTATCACAGGCCAAAACTGGTTCCAATACGCCCTGACGAATGTTACATTGTTAAGTTACTTTGTTCCACTCAGTATGTACTTCACCTTAGAAGTATGTAACTTCTTCTTGATGTGGTTGATTTATGTTGACCCGGAAATCTACGACGGAACCACCGATACACGGGCGGAGCCCCGAAGTGTCACTTATACAGATTTAGGACGGATTCAGTACGTGTTCTCGGACAAAACGGGGACGCTGACTCAAAATGTGATGCGTTTCAAACGTTGTTCCGTCGATGGTATGATCTTCGGAAAGCCGGTCGCAAAGGCGATTCCAAAGGGTGATGAAAGCGATAAGCCTACATCGGAGTATCTTCCTGCCCGGCAGGTTGTTGTTGGGCAAGTCCATACAGCTTCCGACGGAAAGCATCTCGGAAAAACGAAGGGGATGACATTCAACGCCGAAATGTTCCTTAGAGTAATGTCATTGTGCCACACAGTTGTTGTAGAAAAAGACCTTGATTTGCCAAAACAAGAAGGGGTGAGCAAAGATGTTGCAAAGGAAGAAAATTCGCCGACAAAGGCACCCGATGGTGCACCTCCTGGCTTTGCTTACCAAGCCGAGAGTCCTGACGAAGGAGCACTCGTGTCCGAAGCGTCGAAGGCGTTTGGATTTCAACTTATCAGCAGAGATTCTACGGGCATTCGACTGAAGTGTGACCATCCATCGCTATTTTACGACGAAGGGCTGATTCGGGGGCTAAAAAGCGGGCAAATTGACCCAAGCGCCGTTGCTACCGGCAGCGCGAGCGGAAAACGTTCTTTTCACCGAACCGCTATTGCCTCTGGAAAAGACAATATTGAAACGTGGGGCGTTCTCGCAATTAACAAGTTTGATTCTACTCGAAAGCGAATGTCCATTCTCCTTCGATCGCCACCAGAATTCGGCAGTTGCGCTATTCTTTTGTGCAAGGGAGCGGATTCAGCGATGCTCGATCCAGACATTTCTGCTGCAACACTAAACCAGTCAGGTTCGGGTTCGGATGACTCAGAATGGGCGATGGCGAGGGAGCTCGGCCTTGAGACCCATCTTGGGGAATTTGCGTCGGAGGGTTTGCGCACGCTGGTTTTAGGGGTACGATTCCTTACTGATAATGAATGCGATATGTGGCTCGACCAATTTACAGCGGCTGCCACAGCTCTGAAAGATAGAAAAGCGAAACTGACGAAAGCTGCCTTAGAAATTGAAAGGGATTTGCATATTGTTGGCGCAACTGCGATCGAAGACAAATTGCAAGTCGGTGTACCGGACACTATTGCCACCCTCGAAAAGGCCGGGATCAAGCTCTGGGTGCTGACTGGAGATAAGAGAGAAACAGCGATTGAGATCGGTTATTCTACAAAGGTTCTCACTCCGAAAATGCATGTGACAGAAATGGCAGATCGAGGCGAAGACTTTGTCCGTGCACAATGCGCCATGGAGTTCATGCGACTCGTGAAGGCCGGCAAACTTCCCCTGTACCAAAGATCGGCTGTTGACAAAAAGGAGAAGAAAATGCCTTGGAGCTTTCTTTTTTCTTTTATCGGAAAGATCCTGACTCTTTGCTCCCTCAATCGGAAGCGCTTTGTGTTGAAGATCAACATTATGATTCGTGGCTTGCTAGGATTCAAGAAAAAAGCCCAAATAGACAGATTGGAAAGCCTTCAGGAAGCGAAGCAAGAAGAAAAGGATAAGTTGATCGATATCGTTAGGCGACGCAACGTTCGCAATCGCGCCGAGGCTATCTTAAAGGATTACATGCGACGATACCCCAACACCGACAACACAAAGTTGTCGTCGGATGCGGTGCCGTCTGTGTTCGATCGTGCACAGTCGGCACAAGAAGTTCTGGAATCGCAACGCAGCCTTGGGAAACTCAGCGAAGTTGACAAAAGAGCCTCGAAATTGTCACAACTTGGTGCCCAGGAGGAAGCTGAGGACCAAGAAGCACCAATCATCGATGACGACGTGCTTTCCATCAAGAGTTTCATGCCGTCGAAGGACGGCAATAATAAGAGCGATTTCGACAAGAGCAGGAGAACCGTTTTAGAACGGATGTTTGCGGTTGATCGTGATGTCAGAAAGGGGCGGCTTGTCAAGCATCTCCACAAGCAGAAGCGGAAGAGGGTCCTGGCGGGTACGGACGTCCCCAATATAGAACCATCGGGTGATGGTCCCAGAGCATTGGTGATCGAGGGAGCAGCATTAAAACACTTGCAAAACGATGACGAATTGGAAGAGCTTGTGTTCAACATTGCAAGCCAGTGCACCTCGGTCATTGCTTGCCGGGTAACGCCACGCCAAAAAGCACAGCTCGTGAAGCTTGTTCGGCACCATGTCGTCCCCGAACCCATCACGCTAGCAATTGGGGACGGTGCCAACGACGTTGGAATGATTCACGCGGCCCACTGTGGAGTCGGGATATCTGGCAAAGAAGGCCAGCAGGCCGTCAACGCTTCCGATTTTTCGATTGGACAGTTTCGATTCCTGGAAAACCTCGTTTTGTACCACGGTAGATGGGATTTTTTGCGCACATCCATGGTCGTTCTCTATACGTTCTACAAAAATGCTGCCATCTCTGGTCTTCTAGTTTTGTATAACAACTATACCTTGTTCAGTGGAACCTCTATTTTCGATCAATGGATGATGGCCGGATACAGTTTTGTGTGCTTCTTCCCGATCCTGAGCATCGGAATGTTTGACAGAAATCTCGACAAGGAATACATCAAACAGAACCCCGAGGTGTACAAGCCGACGCAGGAAAATGAGCTTATCACTCCACGTACCGTTTCGAGATGGTTTATTTTGTGCCTCGTGCACGTTGCCATTCTGTACTGGGGTCAGCTCCCTCAGCTGACCATGTATGGCGGCGGCAAAACCGGGGCCTTCGGAGGTCTCATGTGGAACGAGGGCACCGTGGGGGACGGAAATGTCGACGACTGGCAGAGTCAGGGGTCTACCATATTTACATCCTTGGTGCTGCTGATGGCTTACAAGGTTATGTTCGAATCGAGGTCCATCATCAATGGCAAGTGGCCAGCCTTTCTCGGCTGTTGTAGTAAGACTGATGAGGGATACACAAGTCGAATTCCCTACACTTGGTACGGGATTTTGATTGGTTCGTTTCTCGCCTACGCGGTGTGTCTTCTCTGCTATGAGGTGAGTACTTTTCGCTTCCGGGCCGTGTTCGCATGCTTTTTTGGGACTGACGAGCCTCGGAAACGCAATACGTTGAATTGGCACTCACATCCTACCCCATTGGGCGTTTTTTTTGTTCTTTCATTGGATTTGATTGAATATTTTCGAATCGTTTTGTCTGCTGTTGTTTCTGCAGGCGATCGGGGTCTTCATCGGGGTAACCTCCGGTTCGTGGTTCATGATGGTGGGGGTCTTCCCGCACGTCTTCGAGATGAGCTCGATGAACTATGTGCTGATGCTGATCATTCCAATCTTTGCCATGGCGGTCGATATTTCAGGAAAGGTGTTCTCGAACATGTTCTACCCGAGCCAGAATCAGATCCACATCGAGATCGAAGCGGCCGGGTTCCGAGAGGCCAAGAAGAAGGCCAGGCAACAACGGAAAAACAGCGGCCGCAGCCGATCGATGAGCAGCAGCGACGAGGTTTCTGTCTAACGAAGAAAACTGAAACGAAATGATGAGATATGATCCGATCTGATTGACCACTATCAATAAAGAAATAATAGTATGTTTGTGCCTCATAGATTTGGTTATCAATGATTGCGGTGGATTTGTTGTTTGTTGAGAAGCGGTGGTTACTCCGGATAGTATGTTTTGGATAAATGTTATAGCTTTGCGTCGTTGGCTACCTTATGCCGAATACTCTGAATAGTGCTCGCGGGATGGTGGCCTCCAGTAGGCACCCAGCAGCTTGCTGCGGTCGGAGCGGTAGGCTTTCTTTGCCGGACCATATTGAAGGAGCCCTGCCAACCCGAACCACTTGCTCCCCCCCCTTCCATCGACCATGTCACGGGTAGCATAGGCACATAGGTTGCCGTTGTTGTTGCCGCTGGTATTTACAGATCCTCCGGAAGGACGGTTATACCCCTGCCCATCAAAGTAACCCAGGCAGGCCGATTGCATTACTGCCTGGTCGTCGGCCAGCAACATGTTTCTATGGACAAAGACGTCGACCGTCTCGAGGAAACGGAAGTACAGCTTCTCGATGGATTCTGGCCGGCCCGCAAAGTGGGCCCCTGCGTGAAAAAAATGTTTTCTGCCGTTCGAAGAGAGCTTGTCGTCGGAATACGGGCTGAGATTGGGGGGAACAGGAGAGTAGTCGTGTTTCTTTTGTTTGTTCTTATCGTTTCCGCTTGAGATTTTGTGCGCCGGGGAATGGGACCAAAAGAGGACCTCGTCGTCCGGGACCACCTCGGGATGGCGAATTAAGACCTTATGTCTCGCTTTTGAGGTAATTGTGGTTGGAGTGGTTTCAGTTTCGTTCTCCGATTGCCGAAAGGAGCCAATGTCGATCCACGCAAAGACGTCACCGCGTTTGTCGCGTTCGGGACAATGCTCTTTCTCACCTTCGGCTGCCGTTGCTGTTGATGTTAACCTTGTCGTTGCTGCCACTTCTTCCTCCACCGATTTCTTTTCTTCGTTCGCTCCCTGGTGTTGTTCCTGCATTAACAGCCCCACGGCTTCGTGCACGAACCAGGCCTTGGAAAGCCAGATCCAGTAGAGTTCCCCGCTCTCGAATCTCCCCCCGACCCGTGGATCCCCCCGAAGGGGAGCGTGGATCTTCCCCTCGGGATCCCGGTCGAGCTGATCGACCCAAAAAGATTTTGGATAAAGCTCGGCGAGGGGCAGCTCCTCCAGGGGCAGGGCCACCAGAACCGTGGGAAAGCAGGCCGGTGATTGCGACAACGAACGGTTCAGATCCTTATCCGAAGTCGAATTACTTGACGACGAGTTCGACAATGGACATCGCAGTGCCGCCAGGGAATCGACCATGTCGGGCGACGTAAATGCCACCACCGGGTCTCGGAATCGACCTAGGAAATTCTTCATCCAGTCCCTGTAGCGCTCCGGGGTATGCTTGGAAGGGATCTTGTAGTAGGCCGTCACGATGATATTTCTGTTGTTGCTGTTTTTGTTTTTCCTGCTGGTTGTAGTCACAGCAGTATCGCTGCCATTGCAATTGCTGTTGTAAATATCCCCGATGCTGTCCCCGCCCAGGACCCGAATTGTGTAGTTTTTCTTGAACGGTGGGTTCAGCAGGTCCAAAGCCGACGGAAGGCTGGGGACGGTAATGTTGATGCTGCTGCTATTTTTGTCATTGTCACTCCCCAGAGTTTGATTGCTAGAAGCATCTACACTCGATCCATGGGCGCTTCTGCTGGGTCGGTTTCTTCCGTTCCCACGTCCGTATCCGCATTCGTCACCCTGCTCAGTCCAACCGCCGCGGTCAAAATAGTGGCAAGGAGCACCATACGATGCCAGAGCAGTTCGGAGGAGGCCCGTCTCGGTCATCAGCTGCCGGCAGAGAACTAGAACAATCCACGCCACGATCCAGGCAGTGGACCCAGGGCAGCACTGCCGTCTACGGTTCCCGCAAATCGTGTTGTTGTTGTTTTTGATCCTGCTAATGCTGTCACCATCATTGGTGTTAGCATTGTCCTTCTGGACGCGACTGTTGTTGTTGCTGTCCCTGTTGTCCCTGTTGATCGTCTTGGGCTTTCGCGTGAGAGTGTTTGGGTTGGTTCCAGAAGAGACTACTGTGTCCTGTGCCCTCCCACGCCAAACCATTCTCTCCGGTTCCGTTGCTGCCGCGGTTGTAGCTGAAGATGTAATTGATTCATTCCTCCCACTCGATGGACTACGGGCTCGTCTGGAATGGTTGAATTGGCTAATAGCAACCGGTGACATACTTTTGCCTTGTCGCAGGACTGTATTCTCGCAGCATACGGATGCCATCCACACTTCCTTACATCGTCATCTTCGCAAACAAGGAAAAAGCAAGGGCAAGAGCGAATGTACCGTATGAGAACGAAAACGCAACGGTATTTTTTTCATTCAGGATTTTTTGAATTACGAATTAGTATTTCTGCTAACCCAAACGAAACGGTGGTGTGGTACTCGTACTAGTACCTTGTACGTGGGCCTTGTCGTGAACTGGAGGAACGTTCCGAATTTAACGGTAGTACTTAAAGGGCATAGTATTTTTGTTTTTGGCCATTTCGGAAGATTGTGTAGAAGTTATAGTATTAGGCAATTGTGACACACAGTTCTCAGTTCGAAGGATACTTGAGGACGAGGACGTAAACTCGGCGTGAAAGGATAACTTTGCTCCTGTCGTACGCGAGTATTGGAGTTACGTACGTACTTGTACCGGTACATCTTTTGTGAAGCCATGCATCGGATGCACAAGGCGTTTTGTGGATTTTTTTTGTGCCCTACGGTACGAGTACCATACCAGTTCCGTTTAGATACCATCGACCACTTTCATTTTCGTTTACCTACGGTAGGAGTGCCAACCGCAACAATTTCTCGGGCGCGAGAAGATGTCGAATGGCACAGGAGGTTTTGAATGTTCCCACAAACAACTGACTAGGAAATCGGGCCCATTGGAATGAAAGTTTGGTACCGTGCGGATCGATCCATCCGCCGGGGAAGCCGTTGAAGGGTATGATGCTCGTTAACTCCGTTAACAAATTATAGCATCGTGACACGTCGCATCAGAGAGGCCCCACGGTGATTTACAATATGCAGCTTATTGCGATGCCAGACAAATAAATCTAGAACTTGAATCCTTCGGTATCGCCCGTAATGTGGTATCGCTCCAAGCGTTCGCTGTTGACATTGTGCTGACGCTGCTAGCAGCAAACCATTTGGACCGTTTTGGATGGTTCTCATAAAGTCACTATCGTACTGTAGCTGCCAATTGCTAGTGGCAAACCTATTCGAAGCTGAATAAGATAATCGTATACTCTTGGGAATGAGCCAGCACCTACTGAGCTAGAAAACATCAACGCGCCCGACGATGGCTCGACACCACCAACTAAAGCACGCACTCATTCACCTAGAATTCGTTCATTGTAGCTTCTTGCAAAGTGTACCATAGATCCAAAGGGTCTTGTGGGTGGGTTGCTTCCTGGACGGCTAGGATTCTCCCGCCGCGGGCGTCCGTTTCGGAAAGAGCTTGGCAATGCAGGTCTGGTTCGCCCCGAAGACTTTGTTCAGGGCGGAGGACGTCGGTCCCCGGCTTGCAGGCGACAAGTCGAGTTCTAGCAGCGCGTGGGAATCGCCGTGGGCCTCCGCAAAGCTTCGGACGTGCCGGACGTGTCCACACCACCAATCCCTCAGCTGCTGGTCGGTTAGGCGGAGGCATCGCCTTGTTTCTTCGGGCTGCTCCTCGGTGTCCCGGTGGTTACCTGTGTCCTCTTTGAGTGTGGCAGTGTGGTTGCCGTTGTTACTGTTGTTGTTCTGCTGCTGCTGCTCGCCGTCCGTGGATTTCTCAACCAGAGGGCAGGGGCGATGCCTCGCGGAACGTTGCTCGTCGGTGAGGACGAGCCCAGGCATTTCCATGCGGGCCCATCGCTCGGAGAAATTGTGAAAGGTCTGGGCCCATTTGACCCACTCGTCGATGGGGGGCACGGGCAACAAAAAGGTAAAGGACGGGTCTTCCTCGTGAAGCTCGTCCAGGAGCTGGATTTGGGGAAATATCGCTGCCGACGAGGAAGACGATGAGGAGGAGGAAGCCGCACTTGCCGAGTCGAGGGACGGCGTGTAATCCAGAGCAGAAAAGACCTGCCGGTTGGTCCCGAAAAATCCCGAGATAGGTCCGACGTGGGCGTCTCGGACAGCCTCGCGCATTTTCTTTCCCACCGACCCGATCCGCCGGGTCCCATTCGAACCGAGGGCCTTTCGGTGGACCACCTTTAGGCCCAGGCATGAAAAGAAATCCCGGAGGGCATCGCTCCAGGGGTCCATGGGCAATCCAACGTTTAGAATCGGGTAGGGCACCCGCGGGAGCAGCACCGTCCCTGCGGCTTTGGAACCCTTCGTCACTTCGTCGTCACTGTTGTTGTTTGTAGGGTTGCTGAGTGCTGCCGAATTGGAATTCATCATTGATCCATGAGAAACGTCCTTCTCGACAGAAAAGGGCCGGGGTAAAAAACATTCTTCGTCCCAGTCCCTCCCCTCTTCCTTGGATTCCTCGCGCTCCCTAAGGACCGTTTCCAAGATTTCCAGGCTCGTTTTGGGTAAAGTAGAATTGGTGGCACTGCTATTGCTGCTGTTTTGGTGCCCCTTAGTTCTGGTCGAAGCCTCCAGTTCCCGTTCCAATTCCAGTCGCTGCGTCTCGTGGTTCCACTGTTCGTAGTACTTTGTTTTTCTAGCAATCGGGCCACCGGGGCGGGAGCCGATAGAAAAGGCCGCCGCCGGGTTTGCGTTGGCCATTCCCCATGTGATGGTTCGGTTTCTCTCACCGGGAGGGAAGAAGAGTTCCCTGAGAGTCTCGGTGGTGGAAAGAGACGAGTCGTCGCCGGCTTCGTGTTTGTCGCGGTTGTGGTTGTCGTACAAATCTAGTTCGACGAGGGTGTGGGACGGGTACTCGTCGACAAACCGCCGGATGTGGCGGACGTGGTGGCACCACCAGTCCCGCAGCTGGGATTCGGTGGCCGCCAGGGGTTCTTCCGGGCGCTCGGTCCGCCGCGTCCTCTGGTCCTCCGTAAGGACTAATCCCGGGATCTGCGTGGCCGCTCCGTAGTATGGTTTGCTCGCTTCCATCCACCGAAAGGGCAACCGGTGCCACGATCGGACGCTCCGGATCCAGTCGTCGATGGGACGGAACAACAACACAAAGGTGGCGTTCGGTTCGGAGGCATGGATCTCGTCCAGTAAGGAAATCTGGGGAAAGAAGTTCGTTTCGTCGTCCTCTTGACCGGAGGAGGAGACCACCGTGTAGTCCATTTGGGTGTGGGCCCGATAACCCTGCGAGAGGAGGGAAAAGGGAGACGGGTGGCCCACGTCGATGGCCTGTTTCATGAGTTTTCCAACGTACGAGCGTCGTGGTGGTGGTGTTGGTGGTGATGTTGGTATTGGTGTTAGTGTTCGTGTAGGTGATAGCCTCTGGTCCCCGTCGCGTTCGCTTGCAGCCCTCTCGACGACGTTGTGGGTGGCCTTCCACTTGAGATCGTGCCGGACAAACCGGAGGAGGGTCGACGATCCCGACTTGGGCATTCCCACATTGAGCAGGGGCAGGCCGAGGACCGCGTCGCCGGGTTTCGACCGCTGGATTTGTTCTCGCTTCTTCCATTCCTGCCGGGCTCTTGTCACGGCACGATGCGTCCGCTCGAGATCCGGTGCAAAACAGGAGAGTTTCGGCGCAGCTTTGCTGTTGTTGCTGCCATTATCGTTGTGGTTGGTATCAAGTTTGTAGTCGAGATTGTGATCGATTTCTCGTTCGTGATCATGCAAGACTTCCTGGAGCAATTCGAAGCTGGTCTTCTTCCTCAGCCGAGTGCCGAGGGGCGTCTCGGTTTGGTGTTGAGGGGCCTTGGTTCCGCTTCCGTCGGTATCCCTTAGCAGGGATGCGTTCAGGACGCCCTTTACCGGATCCCAGGCCTGGTAGTACGCGAGTCGCTTGGGTTTTCTGCTTGGCGTTGTCTTTGTCTTTGCCTTTGCCTTCGCTATTGCTATTGCTCTTGTTCCTCCGCGTCGCTGCGGATCCGGTGGGTTTTGGTACAGGTTCGAAAGCACCAGGAAGACGGCCAAAAAGACCCACGCCAAGCGGGGTTTGAAAACGACGCTACGTCTGTTGTCGGTCTCTGTCTCCTTTTCGTTCTCTTTGATTTTGTTCTTTTTCTTTCGCTCGAAATCGGTGCCGGGATTGTGACCGGGACGGAGCTGCAGGATTGTTGTCTTCGCGGAAGGCACCATGCTCGTGCCAGGCTGCCTCTCTCGCTTGCCCGATTGCTTGCTACCTTGATTTCTAATTTGCGTCGTTTCCGATGCCTTGTTTCGATTCGTAGAGTTGCTTCGCTGGTCTACCGGTCGGGGGTTCGAGCCAACAAGAGAAGATTTCCAAACCAAACCCACGGTACAAGAACGGTCACTGTCGGATGGATCGACTCCTCCTGCTTGTGTCTTTCTTCTTCTCTGGATCTGTTCTCGCACGAATGTATCGTCTATGGACCGGGGAAGTGGTCCCGGGCGGGGTTGCTTCGAACGGGGAAAAGATTTGGAGACGGCCGCTGCTGCTTCTTCGCCGTCTTTTTGCCGGTAAGACGCTTGGGGTTTTGGGCGTCTCCCACGGCCTCGCGGTTCGGCATCGGGACTCAAGGGTGGAGGTGTGAATCAAATTGGCGTCACCGGGCGCGAGAGAGCGGGTACAGTGTTGAGGGACAGACGTTTACGCGCGCATCCATTCATACCGGATGCACAAAATAAATATTATGTGATCAAATATCACACAGAAGCATGTGAAAT
>CAACVS010000036.1:128402-145501 GCA_900660405.1 Pseudo-nitzschia multistriata | reverse complement strand
ATGGTATGATAATATGATGATACAGTAGGAAAGGTAAATAATACAGTAGGAATGTGCCTTGAAAGCGACACGTGGTAAACCACTTAGTCGAATACGGATAGGTGTATTTTGTGTACCGTACGATAGCGTAATGCTCTAGTCTCCATTTTGCAGTAGGACCAATAGAACATATGTATGGTACATACCATATGTATCATAAGTTATACTGTACACGCCAAAAATGATGGTCGAGCGAATCGATTCATTCACCAACCAATCCAGTCAATCCAGTGAGTCGGTTGAGGGAAAGGAAAACAGGCGGAGCGCCCAATCATTAACGGGAATCACCTCATACCGCGCGATGAACTACCGTAGCGTAGTAAGTCCCTAAAAACTAGATCGCGCCGTTCGTTCCAATCCAGATATCACAAACACCCTTCCTTCTGATTTTCGTTCCGTCTCGGAATCCGAAACGGTGCTCCATCAACTCCATTAAAAACCCTTCTGTGTCTTGTGATACAGTGACGAGCGAGCATACAGAAGCACCCAGCACCTCAGGAATGTCTAGAGGAGGCCGGGGAGAAACAGCGACCAACACCCTCCGAGCGCAGACGGCGGCAATGAAACAGGAACAGGAACCCCCCACCCAGCAACCATGAGCCCGGTGACACGAACAGCCCCTTCGTCGTCGTCGTCGTCGTCGTCGTCGGTGTCCTCGTTCTCCTCGGTGTCCATCGGCGGGAATCGGGGCCGGGGGGACGGGCCATTGGCCCCGCCGCACGAAACAAGCGACGCGATGCCAAATGCAGCCGGAGCCGAAAACAGCGGCAGTGACGGTGAGGACAGCGAATGGAAGGGGAGCAGCGGGGCCGGCACCGATTCGAGCGAAGACGAGCTTCCGGTCTCCACGCCCAAGCGGTCCCACCCGTCCCCAAAGAAGGGCCAAAAATCAGGAAGGAAACAGGGCACCGGGGCCGACACGAATCGTAGCAACAGTAAGAGGAGGAGGAGCAGCAACACTAGCAACAACAACAACAACAACAACAACAACAACGAACCAGACCCCCTCCCCGTGGATGCCTCCGAAGATCCACGGCCAGTCCCGCGGTTCCACCCCAGCGAGAAGGGAACGAACAAGCAGTGGCGGTGCGACCACGACTCGGACGACCACTCCTACAACGGCCTGGGCTTTGACGACTGGCGGAAGCGGGCCAAGCCACCGCCGCGGTCCAAGGCGAAGAGGGACGCCTCGGTCGATTTCGACCGGCAGGGCGTCAAGGTCTGGGGGGAACGCCTCCTCTTCGAGACCCTTGACCCGACGGAAATCGATGCCCTGGTCGGGTGGGCGGCGGAATCGGCCGGCGGGGGCAACAGCGGCGCCGGCGCCGGCAGCGAAACGCCGCCGCCCCGAAACCCCCTCCTGTCCCTCTCCGGGGATCCCCCCCTCCCCCCGTCCCACACTTCCTACGTCGCGGGGAGGCTTCCGCAGGTCCACCGGGGCCGGTGGAACGGCGCAGCGGCGGCGGGTGACGGAAAATCCCCGCCGGCGGCGGTCCCGGCCCTCGGGGACTCCGCGGCGGTGGCCGTGGGCATCTGCCTGGAGGAGGCCCTCACGGCGTCCCTCCTGCCGCTGGCGGGCCTCCACGTGCTGAGGTGCCGGGCCCTCGAGGCCATGGAGGCCGCGGACGGGAGCGGCCTCCCGCCCCTGGGCCTCTCGCCGACCGTCGCGCACCCGATCACGGGGGAGGCGGTCCGGCTCGACCTGGCCCGGGGGATCCGGTGGAAGACGGAACGGGCCTTTGGGGAGTGGACCCTCCCCCCCGAGGAAGCGATCCTCAAGCTGGCGGAGCAGGGAATGCTGCGGAGAAAAGGCCCGCATTGCTCGGCTCCGGGGACCTCCAGGGTGCCGGGTCGGGAACCGTCCCCGGCCGCCGGGGAGGAAGGACCACGCCGCGGCGGCGGCGGCGAGGACCGGGACAACGAGAGCCAAAGCGAAAGCGAAAGCGAGGACCCCTTGGCCGTGCTGGAGGAACACTGCGGATTGAAGCCCGGGGTCCTCTCCGCGAACCAAGAAATCCTGGACCTCTTCGCAGAGAGGGATCCCAAGCGACGACGGCCGTAAGGAACGGGAGTGGCGCACGCGATTCCCCGTGGCAAGGCTTCGTTTTGGGAAAAAATACGCTTGGAACAGCTATGAACGAACCAATCCGTAAAACCAATAATCTTGCAAACTAGAAATATCCTTATTCGCAGCGGAACCACAACTCGCCACCACTGCTTTGGATTGCGTGCGCAGGTATTGTTATCTGGAGAGATCCATCTGCTGTGCGGCCTTGCGCTCAAAGATAAGCAGATAACTCTCGGAAACGCCGATGAGTTGCGGCATGGTCTCTTCGACGTGGAGATCCTGTGTCTCGAACCACTGCTTGGAGCTCTTGTGCTCGATGTGGCACTTGTAGGAGCCTTCCTGCAACGGATCGTGCTTGCCCTCCCTCCCGACGTCCGCGGGGCTGTTGTGCGTGATGTTCGCCACCAGATCGTACTTGTCGGCCAGCAGATCGGGCAGGCTCTTGGTCACAAAGTCCACCGCGGCCTCCACCAGCTCGGATTTCTCCAGGGCGTGGGCCGAGAGGTCCTCCCTTCCGTGCTCGTTCAGCAGCGCCCGGAGCTCGGCCACGGTCATCGCCCGTACCTCCGCCTCGGTAGGCGGGACCTCTTTTCCGTTCTTGGGAAAGGTGTAGGAACCGAGGTCCAGGTTTTTCACGGGAAAGGCCACGATCGTGGGATTCTTTTCTCGGGAATACTTGTTGGTCTTGAACCGCGCCAGGTGCAGTATGAGGTAGGGAGGCAGTCCGAGCAATCGATACCGCTTGCGCTGTGCGACCCCGCTCTTGCTGATTGCCTCCGAAAAGGTGATCCCGTCGAACTTCTTCATGACGCTCACCAGGGGCTCCTGGGGGATCACCAGGCCACCGTCGTCGTCCCGGAACAGAGGCTTCTCGGGAATGTCGAGCGTCAGTTGGAGGAATCTGGTTTCTATCGTCGTCTCTTCGATGTCAGGATCCGTGGTTTTGTCCGTTGTGAGCGGCTCTGTTGTTTCGTCGTGGCCATTGTCTGCTTCCATCCCCGTTCCGCCACCGCCATTTTTGGCATCTCCATTGCCGTCCTCGTCCCCCGCTTCTGCCGCTTCGAGCGCGGCAGCCGTCTTTCGTTGCCGCGTGGTCAATTCTATGGTTCCCTGAAAGGTCCGATAGATAATACTCGAACCGGGCTTTCGGGTTCCTCCCAAACCAACGTGCAGCTGATTCAAAAACCAGGCCATAAATTCCCCCACTTCGGCCTGGTGTCCGACCCGAAACTTCTTCTTGGACGCTCTGCTAATGGCCTGGATCAGCATGTGCGGGTCGACGTTTGATTTGAAGCGTTTGTTGCTCCACATTTTGCGAATGAGTTCCCCAAAGCACTGGACCAAATCGGACATGCGACGGGGAGCCTTTGGCGGCTTGTTTTTCTTTGATTTCTTTTTGTCGGAAGCACTGGTAAGAACGAAAGTATTTCGGTGGCTGAGCCTGAGAAAATAATCGCGGAGGGGCCGCACGTGGGCTAGCGCTTGGATCGAGCTGTTTATGTAGTCGGTCTTGTGGAGGTTGTTCAGCCCGACAAAGCCGGGGAGATACCGCCTCCCAAACAAATCCCGAGCTAGGCCCGTGTTGGAGTCCAATCGTTGTATTTCTTCCTCGGTGAAGGTTGGGTGGAGGGCGGCGGAAACATCGGCCAGCGACGGATCCTTTATCTCGTAATCGTCCGGCAAACAATGGAAGGTCCCCCTGTTGAGATGAATGAAGACAAAGTGTCCCTCGTCCACCGCGTGGGTGTAGGCAGGTGTGTGTTTTCCTTTTCCCCGAAAGAATTTTCCGCAAACCAGGCAAGAATAAACATGGGGTCCGCTCTCGAGAGTAACGGAACACGACGGTTCGAAATCGAAGTCGAGGACTGATCGCTGGATGGTGTCGAGGTAGGGGCAAGCAACGATGGCAGAAGAATCGTCGGGTTTATCATCTCCACCGGTGATATCCGTAGCTTTCCGCTTGGATTGGAAGTCGGCCATGGCGAAGCTCGTGCGATGGTTCGGTTGCAATTGCAGATTGTAGATAGACAATGATACCCTATATTTTCAAGCGAGAACGCACTCCATGTTGGTTCCAGTCTAGTTCACCGGGGAGTGTGGTGCTTAGTTTTTTTGACGTCTTGTTGATTGTTCAGGCGCCAGATCGTCTTCGGCTGAAAGATTGAAAAGTGACTGAAAAGTGAGAGTTTAGTCCTTAGTTTCAAAAAAAAAAAATTATGAAATGATTTGCCACGTGGAAGTAAACTTTCTAACAACCCACTTCTAAACGTACATACCGGTACCTGTACCGGTAGAGAAAGCTTCACGTTACGGTAGTAAGTACAGAATGTCTTAATGAAAGACGGAAGTACAGTACCATACGATACCTTACGGTACAACAGTGTAACAGTAAGACCCCAGAAACGGACGATACCAATTATCTTGTGACCTCGTACTAGTACAACCCTACGTATGTGCTCGTGCTCGTACTCGTACTCGACTAGAGCAGCTAAACTCTAAAACCGAACGAACAACAAAGAGACCGTCTGCCAATGTCGCTCGATCCAACCGAAACTTATTGACGCAACTTTCAATATCTCTATAGCACACAACAGCATCTTTGAAACAAATAACTTACAGAATGGACTACGAGGGACAAAGGCTTTCCGAGCTCATTTTTTACTGGCTTATTATTGGATTTGGGGGAGTCGGATGGTGAGGAGCAGAATGCAAAAGTGATTGATGACAACGACAATAAACAAGTTTTCCGGTTTGCAGGCTAGATTGCTCATGACGTTGAAGATTGTCATATGCGACCCCATCTAATTCGATTCCATTGCTTCTTCCGTTTTTTTTACATAAGGGTGATTGGTTACTTCCGACAAGAATTCTTTATCGTTTTCAAGTTTTGGCTTGTTGGTGTCGTACTGTCGACGGTGGTACGTTTATCATATAGGTTTTGATTGCCGGATTCGAGTTGTACCGTAGTCAACGGAGAAGATTGACGAAACGAAAAAACAGCAGAGTCCGTGGCATGTGTCCATACAAAAAAACGCGTCATCCTCCTTGTTCGATAGAACGGCATGTTATCCTCTGAGATACCATCACATCCGTTTCGATTCGATTCGATTCATTTGCATTCCCGTATTTTCTAACCCATTCGTTTTCTCTGAATCTTACCGCTTTCTGTTTTGGGTGGGTATTGTTGGTTTCGTGATGAATATTCAACAATGAAAAAACTATTTGAATTCAGTTGTGCGTCCCGGATTGGCCCTTTTATAATAGGCATCCTATCAAATGGTTAGATTCCGTACCAGACCGGAGAGGAGACAGCTCCACAAATGACAACGACGGAAAGAAAAAGTAGAAAACTTGTCGACGCCATCGCGCTATTGGAGTCTGATGTATTGACGAAAATTGTTAGAGCTATATATCGAGTGAATTACCATTTCACAATTGCCGATACACTACTATACTTCTATTAGAATCTTCAATTACACTACTCTTTCCAGAGAAATGCCATCATGAGGCTAATTGACTCGTGGTGTTTCGTTTTCGTCATCTGTTTATGTTGCTATCCACATCCTGACCGACTCGTTCTGACGAGGCGTTCAAGGAGTTGGCTTTTTCTTCCGCCGTAACCACCGAGCCGTTATAATCTCCGAGCTGAAAAAGTTCCGCGATAGTGGATTCGGGATAGTATGTATCTACTGCCCAGCAAATTGTGGCAAACGGAATAAAATCTGTCAACGGAAGAATCTCTTCCGCGAATTCGAAAAAGAAGACAAACTTGCTGCTTCCAGGGTACAATTTTTGTAGTATCAACCCCAGCACCGGAGCCGACACAACGTCGGTCAATTCGCCAACGATGGGCAAAGCTTCCGAAGCGGAACCGATTACATCGATCAACAAACATACCAACAGTTTTCCGAAATCGGGATCCGGTCGGACTATCGAATCGGCCTTGATGAATGTTTTCGGAGAGGTGGCATCGATGTTTCTATTGCCATTACCGTTCGTGGTACTGCTCTCGTCATTATTAAACTTCTCAAGGATTGTGTCTCGGAGGATGACAAGTTGAGGAGCCAGGAGAGTTACTAGAATACCGAAGACAACGCTTGCAATAAACTGACCGAGGATGACGCTCAGTATTTGCCTCTGTAAACTACTCCAGAAACTACTGGAAACGACAACGGGGTCTACAATCGTAGAGCCATCAAATACTTCTACAGCCGACAAATGAAAGGAAGATGTGGCTACCAGGTCTGTAAGTAGTACCGAATCAATGTCGTGAGGTATTGCGTGGATGGTACTATCTTGACGCTGGTGTGGGAGTGGGCATGCAACCATCGTCGTGAAGCAAGCGTTTGAGGCTGGATGAAGCTCGCTCCCCGCTTTTGTGGCAGGGACCAAAAACGCATTGGTAGTGTGATCGAAGGTAGAAAACAGCAGGAGTGCTTGAAATAGTGCCGCTACCGACAGAGTTCGTTGCCGGAGGATCATTATCGTCGTGACGTTAGAGAAGTGTATCTTTTTTAAGTACAGTAGTATAGTAATGCTAACTACTGTAATGGAGAACAGTTTTTTCGTGTTTTCGGAAGGGCCAGATACATCAGAACAGACAATGCAACGGCACCAGTGCGTGCTTGATTGTCACTCATGTATCTCATTAAGTATGTTCTAGAAGTAGTTCGTACCGTTCTCGTTCGTATTATGCGCATCTTGACCAAACTGACGCACTCAAATTATTTTTAGCAATAGTTTTTGATTGTGTACTACGATCGTTATTCAAACATAGCTACAGTTATTTTATTTCAAACTAATATTACTTCTTGGTAGAAATTGAAGCAAGTACAGGTAGTCCTACCGGTACGTATCTCTCTTGATGCGTGTCATGAGCATTCTCTCCAGCCGTAACCGTAAGTACATTTCTGTATTTCCTATTACGACAGCAAAACACATGCGATTCAAAAATTACTGAAATGATAACAGTACAAGTATAGTAGTACTACAGTAGCTGTTTGAACCTTCGTAGTGTGAGTTGAATATTATCTTTTGAGAATGAATCTTCAGTTAAAGAATTGAGAATTTCAATCAACAGAACTCTAAAAAAAGAAAACAACTGAGTCGTGAAATTAAATTCACTGATCTTTTTTAATCGTGGTTAGTAGTAGAGAACAATACGATAGTACAAGGGCCCAGAAAAAAATCCTTTCCTGTTAAAACAAACTAAGTACGTTCGGTACTTATTGAAGACCTCTCGAGAACAGCGGTGGACACAGAAATAATTGCTCATCACTCCTTTTTTGAGACCTCTCGATGAGAACAAATCGTGGATACGGTTCTGATTGAATTAGTCAGTACTGTCTGACACCTCTCAAGGAAAAGATCCCCCTACTAGTAACCAATTTGCGTTTCAATTCCTTCACAATCGATCCTTCAAATATTCATAAATTCAAAATCTCGAAATGAAAAATAACAACTCATCCAAAAACACGAAGCAGCAAAATCAATTCATCGAAAACGATGGTGACGAAAGCGTCAACCTCATCGACCTGAAAGTTGATGGTTCCGAAGAGGAGGCGAAAGTGGAAGGATATTTTAGTCCATCCAACATGGATTTTGGAAAGCTCAAATTCATCGAGTCTCCAATCGAAGATCGTCTTCCCCAGACGCTCGAGGACTGCGTTGGCTTCTTGCAAGGCCTCCCCCTTCTTGGACCTAATGCCGACCAAAACGACCCACAAACTATCGTCGACATGATCAACACTGAAATGGTTTTGGATTCAGAAGTGGATGCCGAAACAAATCACTCTTCCCGTACAATGCAAAAAAAGAAAACCTCTCACTCGAGAGCTATTGCTTTTTTGGGCCATACCATCCGTCCCGGTTGCATTTCATTGTACAAGAAATATGAAACGTTCTACGCCGTTTCTGAAGGACGCTGGTGGTTGCTGGGCGATAGTCTTGCTCACTGGGTGACAGACAAAAAGAATATTTCGTTGGACACAAACCTAATCACGGCAGGCAACAACCAAGTGTTAATTATTCGAATCATTGAAGGCCAAGTTGGTTTGATAACAATTCAAGGAGTCCATAATCTTCTAGATGTTGGAACGCATGTTTTTAACACGGGAACAGTTCAGTATTATGGTGTCGTGGAATATGCCAAACAAAAGTATTTCAGTCATGGCCCATATCATTACCTTAACGTACCACGAGGTAAAAATGCCAAGGTCTGGGTAGAAGTCCTGGGCACGAATGGGGGCAAATCGTTGGTGCCCCGTCTCATCAAGGAGGGAGAACATTTCATCAAGTCGACCTTTTTCAAATACGTTGGTCTCGTCAATATTAGCGATGAATACATTGGTCATGATTCTATTCACATCTTGAATGTTGTAAAAGGTCGAGTGGCCAAGGCCAATTGCGATAACCTTCCTCGCCTTTACGGAGAGGGAAGGCACATTATTGAGTCACCCAACTTCTCGTACGAAGGTACTGAGATAATTTCTCCAGATAATCTATGCATATCGCATGGAACCATTACTATTCTACAGGTTCCCCGGGGGACAATTGCGTTGACATGGAACCAGAACGAGCCCTTACTTCTAGACAAACCAGGTCTTTACGAGTTCAACAGCAATAACGTGCATTTCGTCGGATTTGTCGATGCATCGAAGCGTTTCATTGAACTAGGATCCAAGAAAGTCATCCTAGTTTACACTGGAGAAGTTGCGATCACATATGATGAGGGTCATTTGAAAGTTCTGGAAAATGGAAGACACGTCATCGACAGTTCAACTCACATATTTGAGAGATTTTTGTCCACGAAGCAGCGAAGTATTCGACTAATCACATATGGAGCCCACCATAAGATTGGCAAATCGAAAGGAAAGGTCGGAAAACAGAGAGAACAAGAACTTGATGACGATTCAGATTTGCTTGTCTGTGAAACCAAGGACTTGGTCAAGGTAGGAGTTCGCGCCGACGTCTTCTATTCGATTGTGGATCCAGAAAAATGCATTCAGACCCTGAACACCGAAGAATTAGAGGATTTGGTTCGAGAAACGGCCGTGGCCACCTTGACTAATATCATTCGCTCAACAGCTTTAAATCAGATTGCTCAGAGTCGTCAGATATCTGCTGCACGAGAGGAAAAGCCTTTGATGGTCGCAAACGCCGAAGTAGTGAACGATGAAGAAACAGAGGATACTACAGAGCTTGACCAACAAGCTGCTACATCCTACTTCTTCGATAGAGCACATGATGAATTTATGTCGAAACTTCACGAAGATTTTGTAAGTGAATAATTACAGGCATCTCATACGATATAATACATTGTTTGGTCCCTTGTATCTCACGTCCATCGAATTTGCTTTTCGCCCTTCTATTCCCTAGGTGACGCGATATGGAGTGGATATTGCCAATATTCGGATGGAATCCTTCAAGATTATGGATACGGAACTGGCCAACGAAATTGCACAGAATTGTTTGACGACAGCACACGTCGAAAATCAGCTTTCCAACTTGCAAGGACAAAACTTGATTGCGGTGCAAAAGGAACGAACAGCCGCAGACTGTGAAAAGATCAAGGCCATGGCAGAAGCGAAGTCCCAAGAAACCTTAGATTCTGCTGCAAATACCCGCAAAATTGAGGCCGCCAAAGCCGCAGCTGAGGCACTCAAATTGCAGACCATCACAGAAGCTCAAGCAGAGGCTGATTCCATCCTACTGAAGGCAAAGGCTGAAGCCGAGGCGATCCGACTCAAGGCTGCCGCCGAAGCGGAACGGGCCAAGTTATTGAGTCAAACATCGCTTGGACAGCAGCAATGTTTGTTTGAAATCTATGCTGATATGGTGAAGAGTAGCAATGCGGGTGTCGATAAAGTCGTATATTTGGATCCAGCTGTCAACAAGGACAGCCCATTCGCTCTGGGTAGTTTAGATGGCTTAAATCGTAACTTGCACTCATTGACAAAGGTAGGCATTGCTAGTGAACAACATGAAAATGGAAAGAAGAAAAAGAAAGAAAAAGAAATAAACTGAGTCTTCTGTATAGCCTTGTGGAACGTGGCCATACATACTGGTATAATTATCCGTCCAAAACACTCTTCGACAGGGTTTGACCAGGAATGAAAATGAAAAGGATTCGTCGGAGAGAAAGTAAGTAGCTATTCTTTGCTTCTCGAGAAAGAGAACAGCACCAACAGAAAATACACTTTACGTCATCAAGAAATCTATTCAATAATGATGAAAACATAAGCGTGCATGTTTGCAGTATCAATTTACACTTTACGTCATCAAGAAATCTATTCAATAATGATAAAAACACAAGTTTGCATGTTTACAGTAGCAATTTACAGCAAAGAATTAGGTTGTCATGTACGGTATCAAAAGAAGTAGAAGTACCAGAATTAAAATCAAAAAAATAATAATACTACCGGTACGATAGTGTCCAGGGTCTCCTCATCTCAATATCGTCCTCCTGCAGAGAAATGACATTATTGTGATGTCCCCATGCGCGCGAGTTAGCAAGATTGCTGACGTCACAATATCCAATTAAATTTAAAGTAAACATGGAAGCAATCATACCTGTACATCAATCTGTCAAAAGATGACGATGATGTGTTGGTCTCGAGACTGAGATTGATCTTGATGATCTGGAACTCGCTCTTGCTGCCTTCGATGATGGTATGATTCATTGATGTGTCTTCCGGCGTCTGGCAACATCATAATATACCACGAAGAGTTGCATCTTTCGGGGCTGTAATTACGTATCGCATACGGCACTTCAAAAAAAATATTTCTGTTGCTGTTAAGAGAGTGGAAGATCATTCCCGAGGGATAGAAAATTGAAAATGCGGCGAAACAATCAAACTTTACTTCTCATCGCGAAAGCGGTCGCAATTGCCACAATTGGCTCCGTTGATGGCTTCACGGTTCCGGAATATTCGACAGCAGGACTTTCGTCAGCATTAAAATATGAAAGGAATCTTCTGACATGCTCAGATCAATCGAAGAACAATGACAACAGCATTTGCGACGTAGATAACAGAGCTGCGCAGTCCAGAAGAGAAATGATGACAAAAACGGTAGCTCTGGCGTCGGCAACTTTCTTGCCAGCATCCATTTTCTCTCCCGAAATCTCTTCCGCAGCGGTAGGAACTCTTCCCGAATTTTCTGATACCAACGCAATCATTCAAGGCCTCACCATAAACGTAGCAGATGCGTCTCAACAAAAAACAATGATTGATTTCCTAGTGGGTGCATTCAGCTTACAGGTTCAAAGACAAAGAATAAAAGGTTCTGTCGAAGAGACGGTGAGTTGATTTCCTGAAGTGATTAACGATCTATGAGCATCCTTTCGAATCAAATAACTCGGCTCATCAGAAAAATACTGTTCGCATACATTGAAAAATTATAGTGGCTTGGATTTGGACCAGAGCAATTGAGTGTGCCCGACGATTTTGAACTTCCTGTATCTTCCTTCGACAAATATGGTGGCCATGCTTCCATCAATGTGAGATATGATTCTCAAACAGTAGCACCTTTTTACCGACAAGGTGATGATGCACCTGGAAACAGTATCGCATACCTTGCACGTGAGTCAATTAATTGCATGCTATAATAATTAACAGCGTATCTCTGATTTTAAAGCTAGCTGTCCATCTAACGTTTTCAATGTTTCTATTCGATTTGAAAGTGGGAGTCCCAGGTTACCGTATCAGTCAAATGATCGCAAATGGAGGAAAAATTTTGGATGCGTATGGACTCGTAAACGTCGTTTCACCTGGTGGACTCCCTATACGTGGAGTTGTCGGCATCGCCCCTGATCCGATAATGTATGTCGCGATAAACTGCCAGGACGTTAAGGAAAGCAAAGAATTTTATGAAAAGCTTGGCTTTGTAGAACAAGAGGTACCTTATTCGCGGCCTTCGAAGGGAACGACTATGTTTGAACCCGCACCCCCGAAAAATTCTGTGTACATGTCGCCATCTCCAAATTGTATGGGAGTTCTTCTTCTACAAGGGAAGAAGAAAAAGGCAATCGTACCAAATCCAGTCATTGATTCGCTGAACATTGTTTACAATCCGTCAACAGAAGAAGAATCTGGCCAGGAGCTGGTATTGACAGATCCCTCTGGAATACCAATCAGATTTCAGTCTGCTGCTACCTTCACTAAGACGGAGAAGTTGACACGATAATTCCTTTCACTAATAACTTTCGCTAACCACGCAAAAATTCGTGAACACCGCAATTTGTTATCAAAAAAAATTCTACAAACTCGAATTTGCTAAGTTTATGCATCAAGCGTTCCACATCGGGAATCGGTCGAAACTAGCAGGAATGGTGGAACAAAATGTAGATCCAAAAGTCATTTTGAATCAATAAATGTCGTTAACTGAATTCTAATTTTATCGGAAAACAGAATTCAAAGGATCCTCAGGCAGAACATAGTCTTCCTGTCGACTTTTGCGCATTTTCTGGCTTTCTTTCCTTAGTTCATAGGAACGCCCTTTCCGTTTTTTCTCAACCGCGCGAATTTCGTTGGGCGAAACGAAGTCTGGATTTTGGAATAATGTTTGGCCACCAAATGAACCCCTGAAGATTCGAATAGGATTGAGAACAAATCTAGGTCCAATTTCGACTAGGGACGTGCTTTCTTCTTGTCCCGACAGTTTCTTTGCTTGGTGAGCCTCCAGTGCATTCGTGGGTTGTTCTTCCACTATTTGGTAGTTTCGTACCCATATCTACGATTACAGAGTGAAAATCAAATGGAAGGGGAGAAAGGGGCACCCGATAAGTGAGAAATCCACAAAATGATGCAATGGAGTTGCAAAAGATCCAAATGTATTGCTTTGTTTCAAGTCTCATTCCATCGTAGTCTAATACATGATGTTTTTTCTCATCCCCGAAGGTCTGACATACGCTCATCATTTTGTGTAATCAGTGACTCTCGTTACAACACACATGATCCACCTCGCTCGCCTTCGGCGCACAGTGGGGAACATTTCCAAAAACGTACCTTTTTGTCAGCATAATAAAACGCCATAACTCTGTCCACAAAAGGTTTACTCTTCGGATGACCCCTTGGTGTTCCAAAGACATCAGTGAAGAGCGACTTCAAAAGTTTAAGATGACCATGTTTCTCGAAGGACTCATCAAATGTCAAGATCGGGCGACTTCCCTTCATGCAGTTCCCCGTGAGGCGAAGTTCGTCCATCGTATGAACGTTTGTAAGATGAAACTTGGCCGATGGCCCATGATTATCACCAGTTCGACCAAGCCACAGGTAAGCATCCTGGCGTTTGCGGCACTCCATGAATAAAACGGTATTGCAGCCCCTGATCTGTGCGATATCGTTGACAGCCGTCGCAGCGCCGCCTTTTCCCGAGTCAAGTTTAGATTCCTTCTTGTGATGCGGTAACAGTGTACGCAAGTCCTCTAATAGATGACGGTAACGAGCAGTAGCACCTCGAAGACAAAGGACTAAGCATCGCTGTTTGTTCCGATACTTTCCATCGCTCGTGGAGAAAATAGAAGTTTCGGCGTTGCCATCTTCAACGTTTGGATTTCCTCGTTCGAGCTTGTCTTCTATGGGTGTTGATTCTTCGGCCACGGGAGAATCCATTGTATCCACTTCGGAACTTTCCTTTCGGTTGGTTTTGCTCTTGGATTTCTTCTTCATGCTGTAATAGTATTCGTCTTTCTCTTGGGAAATGAGAGGAACAATCAAATCTATTGATAGTTTCGATGGAATGATCCCTTACGGAGTTGTGCAAAAATCGTTGGCAGTCATACACCTACCGTATGCTACCGACAAAGAATACTTGTTTTTTCCTCGTATCAAAAAACGACTGGAGGTCAGGTCCGTAAAACATCGTTTGGTTTCGTAAAAAAATAATCGGTGGTTACCGAAACAAGGAAGAAAAAACGGTTGTGTCGGTTGGTGGACAGATCTTTTTTGCTTGGAGTACCAGCTGTACGAGGAAAGTGTGTAAGGAGTACAGGGCCCTCCATCCAGTAACCAACACGCACATCATAGGAGTGGTAAAAAAATGTAGTATTTTTTACTACCTAATTTTTTAGCAAAGCTCTGATGAGCTCCACTCAGCTCTAAGCTGTTGCTTCCTTATCATGCACTGGTGTGTGGATTGTTGATTCCTACTACTGGTGGTKGTTGTAATTGTTGTTGGGTCTTTCTTCTTGTTGTTGCTTCTTGCTTTTAAATAAAACCATCTTGTTGTTTTGCTACAAGTGATTTAGCTGCTGCTGTTATTTTGCATGCTAAAATAACACAGGCTACTATCTGGTGAAGCTTGAAAAACAGCAACCAGCACCACAACAATCTTGCCCAATAGTTGTGAAGTGCTCAATTAAGATCCAGGATTGATCAACTTGTTGTGGTGTGCCTGCAGCATGCTGCATGATACTTTATTTATTTATGGTGGATATAGACTACTACTACTATATATGAGCAATGCTGTGACAGAAGTGACAGAAGCTGGCATATGTAGAGAGTCTAATAGAGCTACCAGGTATTCCATGAGCAACAGCAGCAGGCCAGCTGCTCACCAGCCACCACCAGCAGTGTAGAAATTGCATAGAGCCTGCTGGAGCCTATCGTGGTCAATTGTTGAATCAAACTCAAGACCAAACCATTTTTTGTATTTTCCTACTATGTCACAAAATTGTTCACAAGGTTTGATCGCAGCCCCATTCATGTAGTTTTTGTGCGAGCACTTAACACGGTGAAGTTATGATTATCAAGCTTGCTGAGGACCCCCATTTTGTGATTATTTTTGCAACGACACAATGCATTTCACCCTGTGCACTTAGAGATAATTAGTAATGGATGGTGCTGCACAGTGTAACATTCAATATAGTTCAGAGGGGTTGGGGGTGTAGTATGCAACATCTTCTTGTTATCTTGCTGATGCAAGCCAGCAGTGTTGTGATCCCCAGATGGTGAGGTGATACATGGGTCATAATCATCACCATCATCACTGCCCTCAGGAGAATAAGTGGGGTCACTTTTTTCTCCATCAGAACTATCACCCAGGTCCTTATCCTCCTGAGTAATAATTGGTTGGCTTTTGTCCTCATCATTGGCAGTTCCGTCAACATTTGCCTTTTTACCACCACCATCCCTGTTGGACAAGATGATGAGCTGAGGTAAGTCTGTTGTTGCTCATAACCTGTGAAATGTTGATAGGCTCCTTAGTGTACAATAATATGTGGTTTACAATAAAGAGTGAGCTTATTCACTATCTACTTGTGATTTAGGCTCACAGTTGTTGTTGTTGGCATTGGTCAACCAGTCCTGGCGGTCCTCACAGGTAGTGTATGATAGAAGGTAAATGAAAGCAAAGAATTTCTGGGTTGCCATATTTTTTAATTTTGATAAGATGTCTTTCATTGAGACAGCTAATGGTTCACCACCATCGTTTGCCTTTTGCTTTTTCTTCTTGTATTCAATGGGGAAAACAAGAAGAGTGGGTAGTAATATGTCTGTGTGGCTAGAGGGAAGCAGTAGAGGAAGTCTTACCAATGATTGAAAACAATAGAATTCAGATGCCAAACAAAGTTGTTCTTTGAAAGTAAAAGAACACACACCAGAAGGAGAGATATAGTACAAGTTGCACGTTCTGACACACAAACATCATCTGGGGAATAGTCAGGTAGTACACACAAAGGGTTCTGGTCAGGCAGCGCTACCTCCTCTTCCTCAGTCTCTGTGGTGTCCCCATCATTGATGACTGTGCCCTTCAGGTACTTGGGAAATACCTCCACAACTAAGTGTAGAAATTCAGTTGCCATGTAAAAACTATTGAAGGAACTCACATCAGATGAAAATTGCTTCACCAACAATCCAAAAACTTCATCAAAAATTCCAATCTCCATGCCATCCACATATTTGAAATCTTTTTGATAACAGAGCAGTACTCCCAGAATTCCTTCAATGCAGTTTTGGCATTGAAGAACTTTGTCTGATGAAGGACTATTTCCCAAGAAGGAGTAACATGTTTGTCCTCAAGTGACGGTTGTGGTTGACCTTCAGCCACCTGTAGATCAGCAAGAAAGCAAAGAGTTGGGAAAAACTCCTGCTCAAGGTTTGCTCATGTAGCATGCAAATCATCAGAAGATCTCACGGTGTTCCTGGTAAGGACCTGCTTTTTTCCAACCCCACTTGCTACAAATGGGTCAGTGAAAATGTTGTTTAGAACTGCATTGGTGAGGGTGGCGTCTGGCTTCATTTTGGAGTGTGCAAGAGGATCCCGTGTAGATGTTGAAGCATTGTGAGAGACTCTCGACCATCGGTTGGTTATGTCAAGAAGCTTCTGACACTTCAAGGAGGGTAAATTTTGAAATGCTTGGGAAAGGAAGATGTCTGTTCTGGTTTTGGTACCATTGGTATCAAAGGATTCAGCTTTATCATCCATGGAATTCAGAACATCATCATCAGAAGGAGGACTACAAAACCAGTGCATTTTCATTGTTTTGCTAATCTCTGAGACTTGGCAACAAATATGTTTGAAGGCATTTTCAGATTTGGTTGACAAATGAGTGGAAGCTTTATCCCATGTCAACTACTTGGTTTGTATTAAGAAGCTCCAGAAACACCAGAGATTCTCATCTGTTGTCAAGACGTTCTTCCAGATTTTGAACGCATTCCAACACAGGTGATGTATGAAGTGACTTGTAGTATTTCTACAGGGATTGTAGTACTGAATCCTACAAGGGATCATCCAAACACCAGATTTTCTATTTTTCCCTTGATTTCCAGCAGAGATTGAGTTTTTGGGTCAACCACAGCAGATTCCAGTACAGTTTTGAACACAAAATGAAAACCTAGTATCAATTTCAGATTGTTATTTACTACTATACTATACGTATACATATACTAGTTATAGAGTCTTCTAACAGCAGAAAGATGCCATTTAATACGTTTATGCCTCATCAGAGTTGCAGTCACAGGTCTAGTACAATTTGTACTTGGGGGGGGGGGGG
>CAACVS010000036.1:110537-128382 GCA_900660405.1 Pseudo-nitzschia multistriata | reverse complement strand
GGGGGGGGGGGTCAGGATATTGGTCAGGATATTACTGAAAAACTACTTCAAAGCTACTTATAGGTAACTTTCTGGTAACTTTAAAGTACCATTCTGGTCAGACAAAAAGAAAGTTCTAAAAAATATTTTCCTGGATCCCCCCAAATGTTATGAAGGTAACATCTGGTTCCTTCTTACTGTATGCATAGTAGGGGATGAGCCCAACTATTCACATTTAACTATTCCCACCACTTGACTATATTTTGTCTTCTGCCACTTGGATTATTTCCACTGTAGCTTAGACGTAGCTCCAGTAGCTTGGAGTGCATAGCAATGTGGTGTTTTGTAACATCCCAGCTTTGGAAAGCTAAGACTGGTGAGAGCTTCATCATGATATTCTTTGCACGAGATACTTGAGAATGTTCCTGTATTGTTGGTCGTTCTTGTTCAAAAGAGGTGCACTGTACCATTGTCAATATTTAAATTGATGTGTAATTTCATTTGCAAGAACAATAATATTTAAAATCACACGGATGCATTTCTAGACTCATTTCTAGTCTCTAGTACTAGTATCTCTACACATTCTACACAGTCATTCCTTAAATTTGGCTGTTGAAATCATTAAGTAAATAGGAGGACACTCTTTGTATGGACAGCCAAAATGGTTGTAGGGTATATATATTTCTGGATGGAGGAAGTACTATATTTGTGGGGTTTCTACTAGTACTAGACTACCTACTAGTAGATGCACCAAGGGAAGGCAGATTCTTACTATGTTTATGGAGTGATTGCCTAGAAATACTCACACTTCATGAGATCTGCTGATGGACCCAAGTTGACTCCTGCAGCTGCCACAGTCTCATTGATATCACCATCAACAACAGCAGTAGCTAGTAGTATCATTCACTTCTAGTGCCCCTGCTGATACTGTGAGCCAAAATCCTCAAACAGCAATTGGGGCTTTGAGATATAACAATTGGCAAGAATTAGCATATTTCAAGTGAGGAATTCACTACCAATGAGCTGAATGAAGAAACTCTCTTTCTAGCAAAACAGTCAGGTAGTTCAGATTCATACGTTTATGTCTGATTTTCTTCCTTTCTAACTTGCTGTGTTGTCTATTAAATTTAAGAAGTCAATCTTTATTTTAAGCTAGTTGCCCTGTTCATAACTTTTCTGTCTCAGATTGCTTATCAACTACAAAGGGTTTGAACTTTTCTTTGCAATAAGTAGATACAGTACTTTGGAAACCGATGAGAATCTACTGGACAGATTTCCATGCCTTTTGCTCAAACACCCTCATTCTCTCTAATAAGTTTCTTCTTGTAACCTTTCTTCTTTTCAAAAATCGTTGACCCTTCAATTTAACTTTTTCTTGTTTCCGCATAGATCCAGTTGCTGTAAGCGGAATGTCGCCGTTTCTGTTTCTACTCTCGTGTAATTATGATTTCGTAAATATCTGATGGGACATTGTGGTCTCGATCAAATCCGGTTTGGCCCGTAAGAGCTCAAACATAGTCGTGGCGTATTCTTTTCTTCCCTTTCTCTGTGGATCTTTCTTGCTACTACTAATATACTTTGACGACTGCGAACATGAAAATTGTCCTTTCGTTTGAGATGCCTTGCCTCTACGTGTGTTCCCTCTTTGACTGGCTTGTCCCTTCCTAGAGGATGGAACTTGTAAATTTGAGTGCTTGCGAGTGGATTGTCGTCTGATCATGTAATTTCGGTTACTACTTGACGTGCATGCTGCCACCGCCATTAGCTCTTTTATTCGGCGCTGTTTCAGTAGCAACAGATTGTGTAAAAGGCTGTTTTCACTGCGTCCATTGAATCGGTTACCTGAGCTACGCTGCAATGATTGGGTCGGATTTGCATTCATAGTATGAGTTGCGCTAGCATTGCTTCTTTGGGGAGATTCGGAAGGATCCCCTCCACCAATCAAGCTTAAAACATGAGGATAAAGATTAATCGGAATAATTCCTTTGCTCCCGCTAAATAATGCCGGGGGATATGCCCTCAGTAACGTCTTCATCCCATCGTTCCAAGTTCGCTCTCCGGCGTGATCAGCCAAGACCAACGGCAAGCGGCCTGATCGCCCATGGGGTGTTTGTGCAGCATGTGGGTATTGCTTCAATAGGAGTCGTATGACTTTATCGAATGAAGCGATGCTACTATCTTCTTCTCCGTTATTTAAAGACATAGCGCTGAACAGGCTAACAATACTATCGGAAAACACTGACGAATCTTCTTCTGATACAGCATTGCCGCTCGACGTGTTAGATTTCAGGGAAGATGCTGAAGCAGCGATGTGCAGAGGCTATGCGAGACCAATAGGTGGATAAGGAGTGAGTTTAAAAAATAAAGTCAATATTCACAAGCAGGCTAAAAAAGAGACAATATGTAAGAGGGAAAAGTTTGCGTACCAGATTTCCATCTTCATCCATTTCCCTGACTTGATATGGGTAGATCGACATAGCTAAACGAATCATTTCGGGTGGACAACCGTATCCTGTCAAACCTACGGAAGCATGAACAATCCGAAATTGACGCTCATCATTGTCTGATGACTTCATTTCTACAAATTCATTGTCGGTACTAAAATCACTTCCTTCTTCTTTTACTCTGGAGTAGCAGGATAAGCGTTCCTTGCTCCAAGATGCAGCCAGTGACCATTGCTGCCCTAAAGATGAACAGTAATTGTGAGCTTCGTCTACGGAGTCAGAATCTCTTTTTCCTTGAAACTCTTTATTCCGCTGCTGTAGTTGTTGCTGGTTACATTCTTCTGACAAGCGCAMAACAATTAGTCGTGCCTTTCCCCATAGGTGGCCAAGATCGGTTTGTAGCGATGTGTGGCTTTGCGGACTCCTTGTTCCCGAGCTCTTCATTTGCTCCAATATTTCAATAACACGTTTTACTCGCTCACGATATCGACAAAATAGTAATCCAAGAGGAGTTTTTCCCGTGGTATCTTTCCACGTCACTATATTGGAGTTGTTCTTGTATAGACCATTATCGATACTATAGTCCTGTTCTTGATCAGTCGTGTTCATTTTTCCCATATCTGAAGAGGATGTAGATAGAGAATCCGAAGGTGAAGCAGCCATTGTACGTCGCGAGACGTTATCGGTGATCAAGAGAGAAATCTCTTCGTCATCTAACATCTCAGTTTTTTTTACGTTCTCGTTAGTTTCTTTGATAATGTCTATGAAAACGCTGACTTTCGAGTCGCACTCTGAATTTTCCTTCTCGCGATCATAGTGCAGGTGTTGCTCTTCTTTACGTCGGCGACTCTCTATCAGGGTCTCTTCCAGCAACACTCGAAAGGCTATCAAATCCAAACCTCTGTACGACATGCAGGCATAGTGAATCGGGGTCCTGTTCATTCTTGAAAGCCGGGAAAGGGATCCAGGGGAAAAGTCAATCAATTTCTTCAAGGCTTCAGCATTGCACCTATGGCTAGCGGCAACATGAAGTGGAGTTGCACCCCAAGAATTGGTCTGTGCAATTGCTTCTTTCAGAGAAATCACTATATTGACTGGGGGGTCGAGTTGACATGCAACGTGCAATGGTGTGTTGTCGTTGTCGTCAACCATTAAGATTTCTGAAGGGTGTGTTTTCGCTCTATGGATGACGGAATTCCAATCAGAAGATTTGACGTGCAAAAACAGGATACTCCTTGGGTTATAATCTGAAGTATTGCTCCTTGAAGAAGCTACACTATTTCCATTATAGCTTCGCCAAGAACCAAATGATGTGAAAACAGGATTGCCGCGAGGGTCGGAAATAATGTGCCTCATGATAAAAACGACACCAACGAACAGAGAGAAACGTATTTATAATAGTCTTTGAGCGCTTCTCGTTAACGTAATGGCGACACTACATGAATGTGAAGAAAGGCTGGATCCATCGCAAGATATGTAATATGCGGAATAAAATGATTCGGAGCGTTGTAAAGGGTCGCACTATTTGTTCTTTATTAGCGTTCTAATTTTCCATAATACTTCAATCAACATCTTCCCGAGAAAATACGTAGAAGTATTACCAACCGTACGTACCCGTATTCGTAATCGTTCTCGTACGGAGTGTCATGGAGTTCGTATTCAAAAGAAAGGAACGGAAGATATGACGTACTTGGAACGTCAGAGTAGTACTCGAATGTACTATCGTCCGTTGCAATAAGGGACGAGTAGAACACGGTGATTACTCTGACTTTCGTTCAGCCTAAAAAAAATCCTGGGGGTTATGTATCGACGTACTCGAACAAGTTTCAAGCGTGTCCCTTGTCCGTTCTAGCAACTAAATTGCACGATACCTGCCGTAGTCCTCGTAGTTAGTTGAGCAAAGCAGTAACAACAATCACTCCATCTACGTACACGTACGTATTGTACGCTACTCGAAGGGATAGATACCGTAGTTTCCAATCCAAAAAAAGAATTCCTAATTTTCAATCCCGTATCACCAGACGAGAATGAATCCCGGGAAATGGCTTGCGTGCGGGATTGAATTCATTACAAGTGCCTTCGGTACGCTACGTTCGCTCCAATCAAATCAACGAACGCACCGACACAAGTAATATCTTCTTCTAGTACGAGTGGTACGGGACGACACTATGCTATGACTAACGTAACTGAACAAAAAAATAATTACTGTTTTTACTACTTGTATTTTAGATTAGATTTGAGATGATTTTTTTTAAAGCTCGAACATTTTTCTGCTACAGAGATCGTGTTTTTTAAAAACAGCCCAAACTAGAGTCATTGTGAAACGTGTTGTTCGCGATGATTTCAATTGCCTCCAGTTTATGAAAGCTAGACGATGGGATGGTGCGAGTAACATACCATACAACGACAGGAATACTAATAGCGCTCCCTTTCTCCTCTCTGCCAAACGATTTCCAACGAAAATGGGAGGCATTGTTTCCACTCTAGCATTCCCATCCCCCGAAAAGGAATGGAGCAAAGCGGATCTCTTGCAACGCAAACGTTTGGACCAACTGGTTTTTTTGAAGACTCGATCCGGTTATAGGTAAGAAAAACGCTTGATTCGAAATATGTTACAATCTCGTATTTTTCCTCTCGCGTGGTACCTCAACGACCCGTCGTTTTTCTTGCAATTGATCTCGTTCCTTGGTGCGTGATATGCTTCAGAATTCCCGCTGTACATATTCGAAGGGACGACGAGACCAAATTTACCATCATATATTCGCATGGAAATGCGGAAGACGTCGGTTTATCACTTTCCTATTTAGATAATTTGAGCCGATGCTGTGACTGCAATGTATTGGCCTACGAATACTGTGGGTACAGCATTTCGGAAGGTGAAGCATCCGAGAAAAATTGCTACGAGTGCATCGATGCAGCGTATCGGTATCTTGTCGAGGGGAAACGAGAACCGTTCGAAGGAAATAAGAGGGTTTCTGCGCAGACATCTATCCCCGTGGATCCTTCCAGAATAGTTCTATTTGGAAGATCACTAGGAACTGGCCCAACAGTGGACCTAGCCGCGAGGTTGCTTTCCAGAACCGGCGAAAGCAGATGCATTGCCGGAGTTGTCTTACAATCACCATTGGTACGTACCGAAACAGAAGGGAATTTCCGTCAAAAAATTCGTGCATTATGTCATCCATTTAAAGCAATTTCCAACACTTGTGTCAAATTTCCGATTTGTTTGTTGTATATCGTTTGATCGGTCGTCGGTCTTTCATTCAATGTAGGAAAGCGCAGGACGATGCGTCTTGGGGGAATTTGCTTCATGCGCTCTGTATCCCTTGGATCTGTTTCGAAGCTATGAAAAGATCGAAAAACTTGCTCCCGTTCCTGTTTTTATAATGCACGGTGTCGATGATAAAGTAGTGCCCTGTGCGAGCGGTAGAGCTTTGTACACTTCTCTGACGAACGAGCGGAAACGACGCCAAGCATTAAAGAGGAAGAATACAACGAAAAACGATATCGAAGGCAAGCCGTCCGTGGAATATTCACCGAAGTGGATTGCGGGTGTAGGACACAATGACATGCCAGAATTTGAGTGTATGAATGACGTTGCAAAGTTCTTAAACTTTCTCGAACAGCGACGACGATGAAAGGATAGACTACGTATCTTCGTTTCTTTCAGTCGGTGGGACAAAGATATTTTGTGTACATGAGCAAATATTATTTTTTAAACTAAATTAAGCACGCAGTGCGAAATGATGAATGTTTTTAAAATACAATGAAATTTTATCTCCTATGTTACAATTGCCGCTTCTCTTGAGTGTATGAAAAGAAGTTATGAACCCTGGGCGGTCGTTAATTTTGCATTTCTGTGCGGGTGTTGACGATTGGTATCCCTCCGCAAAACAACCGTCTCAACAAGTGCTCACTCTACTAAAAGAGCACTTCGACTGTCGAATTTAATAATTGATATCTCTCGTTCTACCAACCCGTGGCCGCATAAGAATTAGGGTCTCGAACGTACCATGACGACGGAAGAGTGTCAGGAAAAATTAGTTGAACAAAGAGTACCCATGCGAGCCAAGCGCCCGAAACAACAACAGCGGAGTTTCTCCCGCGTCGTACCCACATCTTTTCTGCTTCAGCGTATTGGTTGTCTGTGTCAGGATGTGACGATGAAGCTAGAAAAAAAAGGAGAACATCGGTGATGTAAGATCCCCGAAGACAATACAGACAGATTATCATCGTTGTCGTCCCACTCGGCAAGTTTCATTCTTACATTCACTATTGTGTTCTTGTTCCTCACGCAAAATCCTTTGCGCCTCCAACTGTCGCTGCTTTCCGTGAAAATGCAATGCATGAACAATCCATAGCCAAGGAAGACCAAGCAATCCCCCATAATAGAACCGCTTACTAAGCTCGTCATCGCGGAGTCCCTCTGGGGGCGTGGATGGTTCTTCGGTAGGTGCAGAAGACATGTTTTTCTTACGTTTCTTATCTTATACTTCTATTTGTCGAATGGGTCGGAGTTAGAAAATATTTGCTGCGGGTGGTGCGAATAAGAAGGCATCAAACTTCTTGTATTGTCAAACGGTAGAATCATGGAATGTATTAGGCCGTCTCTCTCTCATGCTAATTCATCATGTAGCTCGCGCGCATCGTGAAGACTTGGTGTAGTGGGATGGTGCTTTTCTGTTTGAATGCGATCAAAAAACTGTTACTTGTGATGACCGTTGTTCATTTTCCTGCCGACGTGCTCGAGGATGGCGGGCGATCCCTGTACACTCGGGACTTACGTTCCGTACGATAGTACCGTACTGTTCTACTCGTATTGCACTCAATTAGTTTTCTGTACGTTACGTTAACTGAACAATATGTTGTATGACATACTCGTACTAGTAACGATAGCGGTATGTAGTCTGGACGGAGTTCTCATTATTTCGTAGTATCTTATCCTACCGGTACACGAATTAGATAAACCAGGGAATCTACGAGTACAGTACCTACGTACTTCGTACTGGAGTTCGTTTTTCTTCATAGAAGTAATCTGTGTACAGACGGTGGTACCTAGTATGTAACGTAGATGATTACTGTAATGAGTACTACTGTACTGAACTTCCTCAGATCAACAAGTACCACACAGCACTTCACTTGCGAACACGCCAGGTACGGTATGTACATTTACTTGTACAAGGAGTACGAGTCAGGGATGTCTTGCGAGTCATGCGCCAACTGATTATTGAGCAATGGCCGTCACTTCAACTGCAACAAAAGCCTACTATTAAGGAATTTTTCTCCAACTGGCAAGGCAACACAGAAAACATTTGTTTAAGCCTAGTAACGGTCTCGGCCTTTATTTATTATTCTCAGACCCTCGCATTGGAAATAAAAACTGATTCGAGCGGGTCGAGAATGAACTGTGATCGAGTATGGTGGCGTAGGAATACACTACTCGTGACTGGAAATTTCTGTCCGATTATGATTTGAAGAAAGAACACAACATGTGTGTGTGACTGGATAAAAAATAATGTCGTAATCAAATCAACGCACCGAGAGTAGGTCGTTCTGCCGTTCTCAAAAATCTGCACCAACCGAGCAATCGGAGGGCTATGCCTTCAAAAATGGTATGCTTTTGAATGCAACACAAGTGTCTGTCACCACACCTACGAGAAGAAATCAAACTTAAACAGTTACAGTTGTTTTAATAATTAATCATAATTATTCGACTAATAGTATGGCATCTTAGTCTTCATCATCCTTTGACCTTAGATCTAATGAATCGTCGTACAAGACACAGTCACGGCAGATTCTGATGATTGAAACAAATAATAGTACGTACGAACAAATCCCCAAAGAACAATACGCCTACTGCTTCTTGGTCTTCTTGGTGCTCTTCTTCTTAGGCGCTGCCTTCTTCTTGGCCTTGGTTGCCGTTGCCTTCTTGGCAGGGGTCTTCTTCTTGGTTGCCGCTACCTTCTTGGTGCTAGCCTTGGCAGATGCGGCCTTCTTCTTGGTCGTCGTGGTCTTCTTGGCAGGGGTCTTCTTCTTGGTTGCAGTTGCCTTCTTCTTGGCTGGCGCTGCCTTTTTGACAGGCTTCTTGGCCTTTGGCTTTGCAGTCATGGCCTTCTTGGCTTCAGGGGACAACTTGTACGATGCCTTCACCTTGACGAGGACTCCGTCGGTTACACCCTTCGCAAGCGCAGCTCTCATGACGTGCTTCGCAATTTCCTTCTGCAATAGAGTGCAACATGTGGGAAGGTGTACGTGAGTAATTGGAAATGGAATTGTAATACGGTAGGAGAGTCTGGGGCATCCGAAGGAGGTCAGTGTCGTCGCTGCCTACTGGATGTACGTAAAACTCCGTAGAAGTGTTGTGAAAGTTTAATCAGCCACAGCATCGACCCAAACCAACTGCAATATCTGCAACTTTGCAGTGACATTGCGGTGTTAGTTTGCTACTAGTATCTAGTAGTTTCATGGTCCAATTCAGTTTGGGTCCAGAGAAATCGACTTCACCATTTCGGAGGGAACGACGGAAAGTGTGCGGTTTTTGAAGTTCGGTGTTGCCAACCGAAAATTCAAAACTGTATAGAAAGAAGGGAAACCAAGCAACAGCTTTCGTTTTTTCACGCACCTTTTCGTTGGTTTTGATCCATTTGTTGAGTGCAATAAGAGAGGATCCGGTTCGATCGTTAAGGTCGAGGAGGGCCTTTTTGATAATGGCAATGGTCGTCATGTTTTGATGTTGTTCAGAAAGAAAAAAAAAATTGTGTTTGTGCGTATTTTGTGCGCGTTGTGCAAATTGTGGCAACTAATGTAAAAATCTGTTCATAGTCTGCTTCAGAGAGAATTGTAAATTGTGAAAGTGATTGCAACTTGGACTCGCGCCAGGGATTTTCTGGGTCATAAAAAAAGGTTCCAAAAATACCTCTGTAGGACCCAGTATCATCATTACGTAGAGAAAAAGGGGAAAAACGCGGTTCGCTCGCGAGCCAGCACGGCCAACTGCACCCACTCCAAAAACCGGCGCGGTCTGCAGTTAGCTGACTTCTAGTACGTACGAGTACTACCGTATTTATTTTTTCTTATCCGACTTGGTCAATCACTCTGTATCTCATAATCTATCGAAAAGATAAAAGATGAACTATTGGTAGTACTCGTACGAGTACTCGTTCTACGATCTGAATAATTACGTGACTGTACATACCGAACGGAATACAGAATAACTAGTAAAGTACAGTACTACAGTACGTATCGTAGGGTACGGTGGTTATTAGTATCCCCCGGTATGGATGAGGTCGGCTGGGTATTGTGCATCGCAGCGCAATACGGTATCAATATTATTATGATTGGATCTGATTGGCTCATGAGAGTGAGGAGAAGAAGAGTAATATCGGTCGTAACGAAGGGTGCGTCACTCTCTGTCAGTTCATATCAACTACCAGTACAAGAAGTACTAGCTACCTATGCTAGTAGTAGTAGTAGTACTAGTACTAGTACAATCAAACAATTATTTTATCACTATTTTTTTAGTTTGTTGTTCCTCGTCGTTCCCTGACTTTCTATGCATTCTAATACTAGTACTAAAACTAGTAGTAGTGCTAACAAACCAACAAAATCTTGAAGAATTTAATCATACCAGTAGTACTACTAGTGGTAATTGTAGTAGTAGTCCACCATATTACTGCTACTATTACTAGTACTACTAGTAGTAGCAGCAGTTTAATGATTTTAGCAGTACATTCTTGTTAGTAGTGGGGGTCAACCAGCAGGATACTGAGTGAAACAGATAGTAGTACGAGTTATCATCAGTTTGAAGATTTTTCAATTTCAAGTTTGGTTTTTCTATGCTCGGATACTACTAGTACTAGTAGTATTTTTATGGGTTGAACAAGGCTGAAGGTCAATGCAAACCTGCTCATTAGTACAATTTGGAGAATTACAAAAGCTGGTGGTGGTATGATGTTTCAATGATGAAAGTAGTTAAAGATGTAACCTCATAAAGAACTAGAAGAGGCACTATGAAGACCAGAATCATCATTTCTGAGGAGAAGGATGATTGTCCTAGTTGCTCTAGCAAGGAAGGGCAGCACCTCTGACCAGGCACAATCATATAATAGAACAAAATACAACAGAGAACTAGGTTGGGCTGGTAATAATTAAAGTGTTGTGTTGTGTTGTGTTGTGTTGTGTTGTGTTGTGTTGTGTTGTGTTGTGTTGTGTTGTGTTGTGTTGTGTTGTGTTGTGTTGTGTTGTGTTNGTTGTGTTGTGTTGTGTTGTGTTGTGTTGTGTTGTGTTGTGTTGTGTTGTGTTGTGTTGTGTTGTGTTGTGTTGTGTTGTGTTGTGTTGTGTTGTAGTACCTAGGTGGGTAGGTTCTGGAAGTAGTGTCCTCAAGGGTGGCCTGAGAATTGCCTCAACAGTTCTGGGGTCAGAGGGAAAACAAGTAGCAAATTTTCTTTGTTAGCCATGCTCTCTACAATGCCTGCTTCTGACAAACAGTATGCCCACAAAGACCCTGATTAATTTGTGTGAATTCAAAAAACACTCAGTCAAAGAGGCTCCGAGTGCCACCACTACTGGTAAATAGTAGGAACAAGAAGAATTAAGATCTGGATAATGTAAATAGTATTTTGTGCTTGACATTTGAAGTACTTGGTGAAATAAAAGTAGTACTACTAGTTTGAATCATAGGCACTCATGCATCAAGATTTCATGTGATTCAGGTAAAAAATTAAAAAATCACTGATGATTGGGAAATGAGAGAAGATTTTTTCATTAAATATGCATGCTAACATGATTCAGATGAAATTGTAACATAGAAATTGTGCATTGGTACAACAGCAAGAAGTTTGGATTGACTAATTTTCTGACATGTGCTAAGTAGAATCATGGACTCACTAGCCAATTTTGGCTTGAGTTTTTTGTTGCAATGCCATTGCCCAAGAAATTGATGGCAATGGTTTGAATGGAATATCACTTCTAATAATTTGGACAATGCCAAAATTAATGGAGTCACCACTTTTGAAAATATTGGCTATACTGTTTACGGTTTTTTCAGTGAGACATGTACTACTGATAGTATTTATTATACTGACAAGCTTTGATGTTAGTTTGCTCTAATCCCATTGTTGTTTAATGGTATTTACTCAGAAGAACAATACAGGAAAATGACTTGTGATTCGTGAAAGAGAATCAACAACTCCTCCATAGAAGTATTGAAACTAATGTGAGGTGCTAATAAAAAAAATAATTTTTTAAACTCAGGTAGCTAGTAGTAGTACATCATATGACAGGAGTATATGGCCCTCAATACTCCCCAACAATTTGCTAATTTTTCATTTGCTACTACTATTGGAAGTACCTCCATTCAAAAATAATGGTACAGTTTGTCATACTCTATTTTTTAGAAAATAAGGGTAGCGGAGTACTTACTATGAAATAGTTTTTTGAGTTTGAAGTAATGGTAACAAGCACCTCTTTTGAATGAAAATGACCAATATGAAAGATCTCCTTATTCATAAGAATAATGGCCTCAAAAAATACTTCATCTTGGCTTTCAATTGTTGCAAGGCTGGTTATTGAATGGCTGGTAGAACCCTTTCAACCCATAAAATGAAATCCATGTACTTACAGCATTATCTCTGTTTGAAGGCTTATTCCAATCTTATGCTGCTTTGTATAAGAAAATTACAATAGCAGGAGTGCTCTGCAGCACAAAAATGATTCTATGAAGTACAAAAAGAAGCATTCTAGTAATCACCCAATAATTGAGCTATTTCTTCACCAGTAGTAAAGATGCAAAGTGGACACTGATTCTGGACTAGATGAAGTACTTAATATGATTATATAAATCTACACTATTAAAATACAGCCGGAATGCAATAACACCAACCCCAGCCCCCAGTATTCAACCAAGACCTTTCCTTTGAAGAACAACGCCTGGAGTATATGCTACATCATACTCAGTTTCAAAGAAGATTCCMCAGCATCTCCATGCAGTTCCAGTATTTTACGGACCAGACGCGTTTTCCGGTCAGGTTGTTGTTGGTTCCGACATTCGTGCCGGAAATCAACGACACCAACCMCAGTGTCTCCAGCTGGTGAGTACTTTGCCTCAACTGGATCCTTCCCCAGTTCTCAAGGACTGGAAGCCCCAGTGCTATCCAGTCACAATTGCTGTTGTTTCCAACCTCTGTGCCAGAAAGCAACAGCACCATTGTTGTTGTTCCTGTTATGTGGACAGAAACAGCAACACCCCCAGTGTTTGACCTTGTGACCAGCGGTTACAGAGTTCGCAGAGTTAGAGGATTTATTATCAGTGTCTTCTTTGAGAAGACATTCATGCAGCTGCTCCTTTGGTTGGGCTCAGCTGTAATTTGGTGAAAGAAGTGTGACGTTTCCTTTTTTCTTTTTTTTTTTGGCTTTTCTTTTTTTTTATTTTTTCTTTTTGACTACATGTGTCCTCGCACACTGGGGCGTGACTGGCCTTAATTGGCTTGCCAGTGTGCTTGACACCCATCTCCTTGATCACTGCGTGTGATAACTTGCCTACAGGTTGGGAATTGAGACCCCCCAACCTACGAGCTTGGCAGTGCTCCTTTGAAATGGTAATGGCATGGTTCTCATCCATCCAAACTGTGAACCAACATCTCCTTGATCACTGCATCTGGAAACTTGCCTACGGGTTGGGGATTGAAGCCCCCCATCCTACGGGCTTGGCAGTGTGACCCTTTTGTTTTATGTCCTCTGAGTCTAGCCTTGGGCCGTCACTGGCCTATCAGTGTGCATAGAACTTGGTTGCTCCTCCACAAAAACTCCTCGGAGGGAGGCACCGCCCCTCGGTGCAGCTAGAAGCATTCTTTCTAACGAAAGCAATGGTTCTGGCCATCCTAGTGCCTCTTCTAGTTCACGAGGTTAAATATAATTTTAAGATTATTTTTATTAAAATACATGAGTCTAACAAAAACAAATCAATGAATTGCATCAATATTGATCTTACTAATCCTACACAGCAAGAAGTTTAAACTGTACCATTATGTTGGCTCAGAGATAGTATGAACCTAATACTAGTAGCACATGATGTGAATTTTTAACCTTAGCTTTCACATAATGACTTTATGAGTCTTATCTTTCATTGATGTTATTCATTGCATAGAACGAGCACAGGTGAAAGAAGTAATTACTGTCCATTGGAAATCCATTTCTTCTTTAGTCACATTAAATGAACACAATTCTTGATAATGATGCCCACCATGTAATAACAAATAAACAGCCTCAAAAGTACAGTCTGAAAATAGTTTTGCTTGTCAGTTTTATCTGTTTGGTGGGTTTATGAGTTATGAACAACTCATGTAACTCCCACTGGAGTGTCTGCTTACACCCTTCTCTGTACTCAGTAGGAGGATCATGGTTCTGGTCATCCTACAAGAGCCTCAATTTGTCCATGAGGCTGAACACTAAAATTTTGAATTTCATGAACAATAACTGGTGATACAGTTGAGCTAGTGGTGGAATGTGGGCAGATTGGTAGATGTACTAATAAAAAGAATATGTGAAAGTTGAGTAACAAAATGGGTGAGTCTGTGATTCCTGTTCTTCTACATTTTATTTAAAAAAAAAATATTCTCAAACTAGTGTGATAAATATTTTTTTGACATAGTATCTCAAAATACTGTGATATATATTTCCTTGATCATCAAAGGATTTGTTTGTCAGTCCTTTGAGTATCAAAGCTTTGTCTTGTTGATGTTACTACCTTGTGTATGTGCACATTTTCTTGCCAGTCCCTTGCACATCCGGGCATTTACAAATTGAGTATTGAAGTGTTTGCAGTCAAGAAGGGACACAAACATCCCATTAGGGTTTTACATTCTAAATTTAGAAAATGTTGAGTGATAGATGACCAGAGTGTTAGTAGTATGTACAAGTGATAGACCATTTATGCCACTGCCAATGTTGCTATTATTAGTGAGTACTACTAGTAGTAGTCAATGGGTTATCTTTACCTGGTGTTTCTTACTTATTTCATGATATTCTTACTGGTGCTGCAAAGGTGGTGGTCAGCAGTGAACACAAGAAGATAACTACCATTGATTCTACTAATAGCATAATAGTAGGTTCAACTTTGAGACATCCATAGAAAGTCCAAAGTGCTAAATATTGAAACTAAAAAATGTAGTACAATGCAGATGTACTTTTTTGAATGCCAATTATAATACATTTTATGGAAACAAATGTATAAGACAAGTTTCAATTCTATGGAAACAAATTTAAGTACATCTTTAACAACTCATCCTGTTAATTTGCAATGTTGCTACTGAAAAATAGTAGTGTTGGACAGACTTTCTAAACCACAGTAATATCTTATGAACATATGGTTCCAAAAGCCAAAAGAAGCAATCATGGATGCTACTCATTTTAGTTGCAGAAGAATGAAGAGGAGGAAAATCAAATAGGAAATATTATTTCAGGGTTATTGCTGGATTTTAGTACTACTACCACAACATTGCTACCAGCACTTCCTCTTGCTGGGTATTTCTAGACCTATAAGAACTTCTATTGGATTTTTTTGAAGGTATTACCAGGAACCCTTTTGGCTCCTGGTGGAATCTTTTTTGGGTTAATATAACGCATTGTGTCCAGCATCCCAACTGGAATCACAGTTTTAATATCTACCATAATCTTATCTAAACCCACCTAATGACTATTCTTTCACCAACTCATTCTGCTGAGGTATAGGAAGAGACATCATATCTACTTGGTTTCTAGAACAAGAAGTACTAGGATCCATAGTTTGTGGGGAAGAATTCAGAAGTTAAAATATGATGGTAAATTTGTTTATCAATTACAAGTAGTTTTTAGTATTACAATGACACTCTGAAAAAATATTTTGTATGCCTACAGCAAGCAAGTTGGCATTTCACATCTTCCAAACAAAGATACTTTAAAGCAACTACTGGAGCTTAGCAAAGCCCAACTTTTGTTCCATGGTCTTGAAGCTGATGGTATGTTATATTTCATCAATTGAAAACCATGTCCAGGAAAGTCTGGTATGAATTGGAGAATGTTTTCTCTCACATACAAAATTTTCCTTGATTTTCTGCCTACTAGCTTCCATGAAAAGAGCCCTGGAGGATAGTGAACAAGATTTGCATTCAATACTTTTCAATCATATAATGACTAATATGTGTTTGACCTTGAGCAAGAATCTAAATAGGCTTTTCACATTTTACTAATGAGATTTGTTCTTTTTAAATTCCTGGTTATGGTGCTCCTTAGTAGAGCAAGTAGTAGGAGCACCATTCTCCCTAGAGGCGATTGTCTGACATTATATGTGTGCCTTTCAGTTCCCAATGTTTTTTGTCTGTTAGTTTCTTTGCAGAACTTCATTCTTTTATCCATTGGTTTGCTGGCAGTTTTTTCTGCATGTGTTCCACAAATGATTGGAAAGGCAATACCAGCCCAATGATATTTGGCCCTACTAGTAGTACAATCATTCATTTAAAAACATTAGACAGCAGAAAAATTATTTCAAATTAATGGTCCAAACAATTGACACACACTTGATTTTTTCTGATTTTCAGAGTGACTAAGGCAATATTGACCACTCAAAAATTTTGGTTCAAAACAAGCAAGTAGTCAAATGAAAGGGAAAGGATGAATTTTCTAGTACAAGGATCTGGACATCATTTGGTGGTGTGATTGTAGTTGTGCAAGCTGTTGTTTACTACTATCACTCTGTTGTGTTTGCAATGTAGAACTCTCTACTAGCTTATTCTGAGTGTATAGTGCTAGACTATCATGACAAGTTTGCTATTTATATCATAGCCTCCTCTAACCATGCCACTAATACTAGCTAGTAATGGTTTTTTAACTCAAGATGATGGAGAGTAGACCAAAAAAATCTTATGATGTTTTTACATGAGGATGTGTGATGCATCTTTTAGTAATTAGTACTACTAGTAGTTAGTAGTTGTACTACTAGTATACTAGTATGTATACAACTGTTCTTGTGTTCTTGTGTCATCCCTTTCTTCTTTCAATATGACTTTTCTCTCATGTCCTTCACATGAGGTGGAAAGCAATATAAGCCTGCAAAGAAGGGAGCAAAGACACCAAGCAAGATTGAAGACAATTTATGCCAAGTGTGTAGTAGCAGGGACAAGGAGTAATGTCAACAGCAATAAAGATATCAAATATTGCATTTCTAACTTAAAAACTGCTCTATTTTCTTGTAAATACTACAAGAAAATAGTGGCAAGTGCAGTAGCATTGTCAGTTGTTGTAATGAGGAGAAGAAGGTTGATGTTGAAGACAAGGAGGATCCAAAATGTACAGCTAGTAGTGAGCAGTACCATTGAGGCAAAGGATAAGCAAAAGAAGACTGTGTTCAAAGATTAGTAAGTACAAGCAACAATCTAATTTGCAACTGCAAATGTGTTCTTCTGTTGCCTACTAGTACATTGTTGCTGAAGTGAAAACTCTTTAGTACAAGGCTAATCTCAAGGCAAATACAGTGAACAGGCACCTGCAGTTGGGGCTGGAGGATGCCCTTCCTTGCACTGGCCCTATATCTAGTACTATTCTCTCCTCTGCTGGAATTCGAACTTTGTGTGCTTTTGCTAATCTTTCTTGCTTAGAAATGAACAAGTAAGCAGTTCATTTATAAAAGATCCAGTTGTTGTTGGTATGTCTTCAAGTAGGAACTTCAATCATAGTAGTACTAACAAGGATGACAATTCATTTTTCAAAAGGCTGTACCAAGTGGCTTCCAAGAATGCTACAAGTACTACTAATGGCGCAAGCAACTTGAAGATGGAAGAACAGAACAAGTCAATCTAGAGAACATATACTAGGAACAACATTCACATCTTGTTGTTTGATTCATTTTGTTGAAACCAATCTCTTTGAGTTTGGAGTTGCATGAGTTATTGGATCACAAAAATGGGGTGTGTGAGCTTCTTGTGTTCCTCCCTTTTCACAAGTTGAATCACATGGTCAATATGGACATCCAATAGAGATTGGCTCAACATTGAATGGCAACTTTTTTCTCTCTAGAGTGGCCCAGCACTGACTAGTATATCTGGTGGAGGTCAACAAGTACCACCCAGGTCTGATCCTGTGAGCAAGAATATTGCATGTGGTATTGACTGTACTGTCAACAAGAGAAGCTGCCAGATCACTCTAGCTGCAGGGAGTAACACAGCTGGGTGTCCATTGTCTCCACAGCCAGTTTACAAGAACCAAAAATCTCCATCAGTTACTCCTCCTGACTATGAGTACAAGAAGATGATATACTAGTAGGTGACATTCACTGGAGGAGGGGAGTAGCAAATATACATGTTATACTACTAAGTGGTCCTGCTACTAGTACTACCAAACTTATTGAAAACAATAGCACTTCTGTAAACTGCAATAAATCAGCGGGGGGGGGG
>CAACVS010000036.1:86000-99097 GCA_900660405.1 Pseudo-nitzschia multistriata | reverse complement strand
ATACGTATCGTATGTACGTGTCGTATGTATGAATCATACCCACGGTCTGATATCCTACGGACAACAAATTCAATGAAACTGCTTTATTCAATAGGCATTCCATGAAAGTAATTGCTCTTGGTGATTATCCTTGCTCCTGTAACTCCTCTGGGTACTGAAAGGATTGCATATTCTTCTACCTGGTGCTCCAACAAGTGTAGTACGGATAACACAACCACCACCAACTGTACAAGCATCTATTATTCATTCTGTCTTTTGCTTCTTGCTGTGTGCTGCTGATCCAAACCAATGGCCAGAAGATGTGTTAGGTTGTGATGATTCTGGTTCTTTGATGGTGGTTACTATAGTTTTAACTTCATCACCACTGTCATGTTCTTTGCGTTTACGAGCTGCTACAGTAGCTGCCTGTTGTCTTTGTTTGTTTGTCGTGCCATCACCACCAGAGTTGTTGCCGGTGTTACCAATTTGTTTTTTCAGCTTGGCATCATTCTTCCTGGTGAGCCTTTTAAGTTCTGCTTGCTGTTCAGATGTAAACTGTATGTATATATGCCTTGGATATGTGTGGTTGACTTTTAGTTTTCCTTTGAACTTAGGTCCACTGTTGTTGTTCTGATTGATGCTTGATACTAAATTGCTTGTCTGATGAGTGCCACCACCACTGGATGCATCTGCAGCATAATTCCTGCTTGTCAGTAGTATCTTGAGGTACTGATGGCATTCAGTAAAGTTGGTTTTATGAAGTTTGCTACCATGGATGTAGCTCTTTGCTGCTTCTACTAACCTTCCATAATTAATGTTGGCTAGAAAGTCCCTAACTTTCTTCTTAGTTTCCTATATTGGTTCATCTTCAATTGTGAGGTCATTATGATAATGCTTGTTTTTGATATTTTGCCACATACATATCAAATGTCCAGTTGTGCCTTGGTGCATTCCATCTAGTAGTATCACTGATTATCTTCCATGCTTTGTTGATTTTGATCTCACTGGAGTTACTTGTCTCCCCCTCCTTCTTGAGGGCAAACCAAGCCTTCCCGTCATCTTGTGTGTTGTCATAATAGTTGATAGACTCTCACACCACAGTGGTAGTGAAGAATGCTGCTGATTTGAGATCTTCCCAGACTCTGCGGTTATCTTCACAATACCATGGTGCATCTCCCATGTACTGTGCATTTAATATAGTAGTATACCACTGGTTAGTGTCAATTGAGTTAATATCTCTCTGCCTATCACTTGTATCTGGTTTTGTGTTTTCACGTATGACAAATGGCAGTGCACAGGTTGCAGCTCCTGTGATGCACTTTAGGTACTACTACTATGACATGAATGAGTCCTAAAAATCATCCCACTTGTTGAGGAACATTATGAGGAACTTGATTGGTGGGTCTATTGACCTCTCTTTTTTGCAGCTTTGATTGCCATTAACTGTTCTTTTTCCATAAATCCCATGGTCATATCTATATATTGGGTATGACAAACTGAATAAATACACGTGTAAGTGAGTAAAATGCTTACTGATTTGCATGTACTACTACGAAGTACTGTAATTACTATGCACCCTAAAAATAGAATTATGCTACTGCATCTAATACAGTACCATACTAGTAATGCACTCCAAGTAAGTCACATTCATCGCTCATCACAGTATTGCCAGTCCCGTATCTTTCATTATGACCCCTGAATTTTCGCACGTACGGGTACGAGTACCAGTACGTACGTACCTACACGTAGTCAACTCGTGAACGATGATGCACACAACTCGCTTTCTGCTCATCACGCTGGTTCCGTTTTCATTCGTGAGGCGCAATCGCGCAATTCAAATAACAGGCCTTTCGGTATCTTTGTGATCACATTACAACCTCATACCATCATCTGTTGGTCGGGAACTTACCTAATTTTTTGCTGGGAATTCAAAACGATGGCACTAATGGATCATTCAATGGGAGCGACAGCAATCGGCGCATGTGTGGTTGTTGGAGGCGCTGTCATCTTCAAGCAAACGCTATCTGTAGCTTTTGCTGACATCGCTCACTTGATCAATCAGCTCTTTTTCAAGGTTTTCGTTGCATATGCTGGGATGGTTCCGAAATCCGTGGAAATGCGAGTCAATGGCCAGGTCGTCCGGGCTCACTATCTGGAACGCAACTTGCGAAAGACTTCTCGATCCAGAGGGAACTCGACCTGCCAGGACATTCTTGTTGTACCGGGATTTACGGCGGAAGCCACCTTTATGGCTCAGCTGATCCCGGCGATGAATCTTTCACCGGAAACCCGGGTCTGCATCATGGAATTCCCGTTGCACGGAAAGAACGTCGAAAATTTCGACGGCAAGACCTTTCCGAAGCCGCAGCAGACCGTGGATTATGCGCTTGCGTTTGTCGAAGCCGTGGGACTCGGAAAAACAAGCGAGACAAAAATCCCGTTGAACCTGTTCGGGTACAGCATGGGCGGGGCGATATGCTTCCAGATGCTGGCCCAGAAATCTCCCGGCACGTATCGAAGCGCCGTATTGCTCGCGCCCGCACTGGAGAACACGATGGACGACGACTTTAACGCTCTCTCGACTAAAGATCCCAGGAAGGTTCACGGTTGGGAAACCCTGCCGGAATGCAAAGAATTCTTCACGACCTCCGCCGGTGGTTTCTATCCGACCAAGCTGCCGTACGTGGTGCTTGCCGGGGTCCACCGGCAGCGCGAGCTCACCTACGCACCGCACGATCGGAGTTTCTTTACAAACTTTTTCCGCCGGCTCCACGGCGGAGGATTCGAATTGGAACCCGACGAAGCAAAGCAGAAACTGCTTCGAGCACACCGCAAAACACCCGTTCTCGTTGTCTGTGGCGACAGGGACGACTGCATCTCCTTGGACAAGTGCCAACGCTTTTTCGGGGACTCGGACAATGAGTGTTTTTTGTTTCGTGAGCTATTGGACACGGGACACGTGGGTGGACCGGCAGACAGGAGGGCAATGTTCACGATATTGGACATGGCTGGCCCCATTGCCGCCGAGTTCCTTTTTGGATGAGTTCTGCAATCGATGCAAGAATTGGAAAAACACATTCCTCAGCATATGCAATCGGCTACCACAATTTGGGCTGGACCACTGCTCTATCTCTCGCGGCTGATCTCTAGTAGGTGAAATACTAGTAGTAGTACTACTACTAACGGGCTGGAAAAGAAGGGAGAGGAGGAGGCAATCCATTTCTTCATAGTACTTGTTGATGTGCACCTGGTGGTGGTTGCACTAGTAGTAGTAGGATTAGTACTGGTGGTGGTGCAAGAACTACTACTACTAGAAGCATTAGTAATCTACTATTAACAACAGTAATAATGATGTATTACTGATATTAGTACTACGTCACAGTACAAGTAGTACGTAGTACATTTGTTGTACCAACTTGGATGCAGGACGTGCTACTACGTACCCTAGTACGGGCCGGCAGGTACCGTACCTATTACTCGTACTGGTTCTAACTAGTTCCGACTGATTCGAATCAATTCGAATCAATCACCATCTCTCAAATCATTTTTCCAACAGTCACATTCAAAAGGACATCCTCACGAGGGATCTCTTCCGGTACAGTGGTACGTTGTACGTACCAGGTAGTACTTGCTGCACTCGCTATGCTTCCGTTGCAGCCCAGTATTGGCATTCCCTGTTGCTGCATGAAAATAACATTTCCGTACGTACCTGCAAGGTAGAATTCGTACGATCCTCGTACATTTACTTGTTGTCATCATTTTTGTCATCACTACTTCTACTATTTTAGCATCCTTCACCACGGATCTGTTCTCTTGGGCGGCGTCGAATCCTACCCTAGCTTACCCTAGCTTACCTTAGCTCACCTTAGCCTACCGCAGGTCACCCCACTCCACCCCTGTCCGACCCTTTTTGGCCGAAAGCGTTCCCGAACAAACACCAATCCACACCAAAGCATCGTATCGTATCGTATCGAATCGAATCGAAACGAAACAAAACGAAAAGGAACCAAACGGAATCGCACCATGCGGCGATCTAGGTCTCGCGAACCCAACCTGGAACGCACCAAATCCGGAAGGGTGAAATCCTCGGGCGCTTCCTCGCAGCAACAACAACAGCAACAACAGCGCGGAAAGTCTCCCCGGAGGGGGAAATCCCCGAGACGAACGAAACCAAAGAGAACGAAATCGGGCGACACCGACCTCCGCCGCGGGGTCCGCCGCACCCAGTCCGGCGACACAGTCTCGTCACGGAAGAAATCGGAGGGCAAAAAGTCCTCGGGAAAATCCTCGGGCAAGTCCTCGGGCGGCGATGGATCGCTGCGGAGCGAACGCACGTACAACGACAACAAGAACAAGAACCTCTTGCTGACCATTCCGAAGGAATACCTGTCGAAACCCGAAAAGGCGGAACCGATTCTCTACTATCTCCCAAAGACGGCACAGAGCCATGGCGGGGCAAACGCGGCTCTGAAGTCCAACGGCTTTCCGAGCCTGAGGAGTCTCCTGGCGGCCGCCCAGGACGACATTCGGCTCCACCGGGCCCGCCAGCAGGCCGCCAAATACCGAGACACGAAGCTGCTCTCGACCTACAAAATCGAAAACGACCAGCTCTACCTGAGCCGGCAGCAACGTCTGCACGAGAGGGAGCTCCTCCTGGGAAAACTCGACATGGAACGCCGCCTGATCGTCAAGGAACTGCTGGAGCGGAACACCACCGGCCTGACGGCCAAGGAAGCCACGGCTATCCAGCTGGCACGGTGGCAGCGCGCGCTGGAACTCTATGTCTACGACCCCCCCGCCCGGCTGGAGGACATCGACCAGCGTGGCCTGCCGAACGCCCCTGGCCCGGGAGAGGCCGGTGGGGTGGCCCAGGCGGCGCAGCTCGACGAGCCGGAAAGCAAGGAAAAAATGGACTTTTTGGACCTGCTGGAAAAACTGAGAGAAATCATTGGCGAGGTACGTACCGTATCGTGAGACGCTGCCGGCACGGCGGCGCATTTGTGGAATTTGCAGGCTTGTCCCTCTCTTTGATTTCCGTCCCTGACTCTTGTGTGCCGTGACTCTTTCCTGTTCGATCGCGATTGGTTGGTGAATTGCTCCTTTTTTCGTTTTTCCATCGGGTACAAAACGGCTGGTCAAATGTGTTTTACAATGCAAAATGGAAAAATATTGCTGCGAAAACCGTGCTGTGTTGCCTTCCAATGCGTTTCAAAGGAGGATGGCATGACAGAATCCTTCAGCCAGGCTGCCAATATGTGTAGCACTCTAGTAGACGTCACTCGACAGGTGACGAAAGACTCGACCGACGCCGTTTTAGAAGTTGCAGATGCCTACCAGATTCGGTTAGAAGCACACGAGCTGTTTTGCCGCAACGCGCTGGTACGGACGGAAGAGATCCAAAACCAGTTTCGTATCAACGGACGGGCCGCACTGCAAATCGGCAACCAGCTGGAATTTGCCGAATCGAAGAGAAAGCGATGCGAATCGGCCTCGATGCTCATTCGTCGATGGTGGTTGATGGAATCCCTCGCGGAGCAAGAGAACCTGTCGGGGGAGCCACTCAAGGTGACGGAAGAGGTGCGGGGAGCCGTGCCCCTCACGAGCTGCCGGATGGACCCACTCTTTACACGGCCAGAAAACAGCATCGAAGCCAGCCGGACGCTCCGGAGGCTGCGGCAGGTCGTGAAGTCGCGGGGAAACGCGGCCTCGGCGAACATGCAAACGGGCAAGTGGGAAAAATCCGACGTGACCTCTAGCCGGCGGTTCGATCTGACCGCGGACTTGATCCGGAGAACCAGCGAAGCGCTCGAAGAACGTCTGTTGAATTCTTTCTCGGACATCTACGGCCGGGGTGGTGCCTACGAATTCGGTGCCATGGGCCGAGCCGGAACCATCAACTGGCAAGAACTCCGGAACATTGCCCGTGCCTGCTGGATGTTTGAGGGAGGGCGAAGGCTTTTCGAAACCTACGTGGATATTGTTGTCGCGACGAGGCTGCCAGAGCTTTTCGATACGGAGAAGATGAAACGAGTGGGAATGGTCGACGGAGAAGAAAAGGAGGAAGAAGAGGAGTTTGACATGGACACCGCGAGAACCCAGCTCTCGAGCCTGTTCAACCGGGTCTCTGAAGTATTCACGCAGGAATTCCAGCTGATCGGACACGTCTTTGACTATTCAGACGAAGCGGACGGCGCGCTAACCGAAAGCATCCCTCTGACGGTTGCCAGAGCGCTCTGCGTGCGTGTCATTGGGGATCCCAAAAATGGTCTGCAAGCAAAGATCAATTCTCTTCTGGACAAGATTGACAGAAAAAGCGATTTTGATACCGGAACAAAGAAACTCGACACCTTTGTCATCATTCACGACAAGGCCGCGAGTTTGTTTGAATTGCTGAAAGATGCCGCGGAGAGCCTCGTGCGAGACAAGAACGCGGGAACCAAGGCCAGAAACGCGGTAGAAAGCCTCAAGGTGTTTTTAAACTCCCAAGAAATCTCCCTCAACAACAGCCATCGCACGGGATACTTGAACCTGGAGCTACGGCTGCTGCACCACGAGTGCTGCGCTTCGTTGGACCAGGCAGGATGCATTTTGACACGACCCACCCCCATGAAGATGAACCAGAATCTTCTCGACAAGGGCATTCTTGAGGAGTACCAGGCGCCACACTTGTCGCTCGAGAAAAATTCTCTCAAGAAGTCGGGGTTCAACGATATCCTGAGTGGTCCACTGAAATCGAGTGTCCTGCGACAGCCGTTGATTCACGCCACCGATTCCCTAGCCAGAGCTCGATTGATGTTTGGAAACGGAAAGGAGGTGGGCGAATCCGCGTCGCGCGTCGTTACAAGCATCTACCACCAGATGTGCATATTTTACGGGCAGGGATTTTTGTATCCCATTGTCGAGGCACTCCAAGAAATGCTCAAGTCGAACCCTCCGCACCAAGCCCCTCAGTTGCCCTTTGACGAAGAGCAACCCGCTCACGACCTGGGTATTGATCCAGCGTTCTGGGTGGCACTGGAACGAATTCATTCGGCAGCAAAAGCCTTTGATCGGGAATTGTGGGCCGAGCCGAGAAAGGGATCAAACCGTGTTTGGGACATTTTGTCATCCGGCGGTGACGCATCGGATTCCGGCAATACTATAGCTCTGGCGAGGGATTGCCGGGTTGATTTCTTCAACGAACTCGAAAGCCGAGGAGAAGACGCCATCCTTCGAGCCCTCGACACACTAAGTGCTCATATCCAGTGGATCTTGGTTACCGGAAGCGAGGCGGCACTGTCGTCTGGCGGGGGCTTGTTCAAATCGAACGTCGGCAGTTCGGGAGGACCGTATGCCATGAACTCGGGAGCGGCATTGGAAGCACCAAATAACCCCGCTGTGAAGTCTCTGACGTATTGCCTCCGCGTGCAGTTTGTACACATCCAGGCCGCACTGACGCCCCAGTCGCTCTCTGCCTTTTGGTCTGCGTTGTCGATGAGATTGTACGACATTCTCGTGACCCGGTTGCTGCAGAACTGGTACGTGTCTACCGCTGGCGCCGTGATCCTGGCTCGCGACGTGGAAGCCCTGCGATCGGTTGCCATGCTGGCGGGAACAAAGCACGAGCACTGGGATATCTTGAGGGAGTTGCTGACCCTCTACATGACGCCGCCGGACGCGCTGAAAATCATGCTGGTAGGCCCCGAGGGAGACCCAAATTCCGGAAAGGGTCTCTTTGGCAGTGCCGGACGGGACCAGTCCCTGGTGTTCATGAGCCGCCGCGTGGATTACCGCTACAAGACCAACCAGGGCCAACGGAAGAGCGCGTGGGTGATACAGATCCTGAACGAATTGCACGTTCGGGATCCCACCGATTCGTACGTGAATATCGGGCTTTTTGCAGCTGGAAGAAAATGAGGAAACAGTTGATTGATTTATAACATTAAACAGGTGTATTTGTTGAAACATCTTCTGGAAGGCGATTGGAAGTGTTCAATTCGTCCTAGTTTGTATCTGTTGTCACAACATCAAGTAAGTTCTCTTCGATACGAGTCCTCTTGTAGCTTACTCGACGAATATAAGAGCTACAACAGAGTTGGCGTGKGTGATCCAACTYTTGCACCTCTCTCTTGGCTATGCTTGAACGGGAAGAGAAAGAAAGGAACGCGTTGGGAGMGGTTCTGGGACCCGGAGCAGCTTCCGTCTTATCGAGGACAGAAACATCGGTCCCGGTGCGACCACAGAAGTCCTGATACAATGCTCATCAAGGTGCCGTACGGTAGCGTAGCCATCGTGGGAAGGGGGGTTGCTAACATGACGTSGATTGCTAGTAGTAGTAGCATCCACAAAGTTGTGAACGCCATTCAGGACGGCACGAGCGAAGAACCATCGCGCATATTTATGCCGCCCAAACGATGTCTTAGAGGCTCTRCACGAACATCGCTTTGTGTCGATTCATTGAAATGCCCTCCGGTCGATCTCCCATTACGGATGCCATAAGGGCAGCCGATGCCGATCAGAATGCCGAGCTCCTCTATCCAGTAGTAATGACGAAATGTTTCGACGGATCGCAATCAAGATGAAACACAAAATGTGGGTATGGTTGTATAATAGAATATTAGTATGCAATGGCGACTTAATGTCTTCAAACGTTGATATTTTTTTCTTGTCTTATGCCTCTGCAGCTCCATCGATGTGGGGTCGATGTCCATGCTTAACCTTATTGATGGATATCTTGGCACCCTTCTTTTTGTAGGCCAGCCTTTCTTTCAAGTGGTTTGGCAGAYTGTTGGGATCGACGCCTTCGCCGTGGTGAATGGTGGATTCCGGAAGCAGTTCCTCGTCGATGTGGCGATGTTTCTTCCGGTGGTTGTAGACCTTGTGCTGGCTCKTCAGGTGTGTCAGATGGATGTGCTTATCCATCATTGGCTCCTTGGTGAGAATTTCAGCATGGRCAATCTCGATAGGGTGAGTCATGAAATGGTGCCATTCGGAATTGTCCCCGTAGATACCGCCAGTATAAATATCTTTAACCACTTCTTCACGTTGGGGACCACCCGAAATGACCCCAAAACAGGAATCTCCTTGTTCGTTGAGGGCGTACTGGTACTGCCCACCGGGTCCATGTCCCTGCCTGTTGTCGACCTTGTTGATATACCAGTCAGGTCCACCGGGCCGGCCAGTAAATCCGACCGTCCATGCATCGTGGGGCCATTCTTGGTGATAATCGGGAAAGGCCAATTGTTCCAACCCCATATCGGCGAATCTCTGGGTGCGTTTGTCCTCTATGGCGTAGTCTTCTTCATTGAAATAGTTTTCGTACATATCGTCGTCGTCATCATCAAACCTGTCATCATGACCATGGTCTTCTTGTTTTTTCTTTTGTGCCTGCTTTTCATATTTTTCCATGGTTCCAATGGCAGAGTTGCTCAGCTCTTCTTTCTTGGGGTGGTGTTGATAAAATGTGTCGTCGTTGCCGTCGACGGCGGTATGTCCCCACTCTGGTTGGGGACCCGCCTGCACAATGTGGGGGCCGTTCAAATAAAAGTGTGTACCGTCCAACAATCCATGATCGACCTGCTCCAAAAAAAGATGAATRGCGTGAGGGACCAGATCTAGAGGTGCCAAATCAATTTGGAATTTTTTTTTAATTTTCGGCCCGTCAGATTTCAKCGGGTCTTCGGGGATCAAATAGTGGACCGAGACTTTATGAGGACCTGGACCGAATCTGTTTGTTTTGTAACGTTTCAAATTGTCGAAAATCGGGATAAAGAGAACGGCGTGTAATCAAGATTTCATGACAGATTGCAATTCAGAGAGAAACGACCGACATARCAGAAATCAGCAAATAAAATGGGTGAGATACAATCAAATGAGAATCCGAAAACCAAAAAGAAGGTAAAATATTGTTGTGAGAGGAACCATAGCATTTTGTAAGAATTCTCGCTGTTCCAATTTTTAGCCCTTTTWAATTGATCTCTTTGTTTCCATAACATCAGCCAACACTACGCGTATTTTCAATCGCACTCGTACCTTTCCAACACCATCCGCTTCGATTCCCTTCTCGTTGCGTCCATCAACCACCCAATCTGATCTGCAAAAGCCTTTTCTCGCCTCGTGTGCTTCTCGATCTTAYCGCGGGCYTCCGGTACMACGAYATCCGTGTGGTGTTCCAATTGTTCCTTCAGCAWACGGTTGGATCGTTCCAGGGTGTTGATCTCGTTGCYGTGCTTGGWCTTGGTCGCCTGCTCGTTCCGTTGTCGCATCGACTCACTCGATTTCAACTGCCGCTTTATGCTCTCCATTGTTTCAATGACGGTGAGTGTGTCGGGCAAGTCTAGTCGAGAGAGCATCGATTTTGTCTGGGAGCTTTTGGACCAATAGAGCGTCGTCATAAGAATGGCGTAGCAGAAGAGGCCAATGCCTCCGACAACAAAGCCCATGCCGCCCGTGAAGCTGCTGCTTCCTCCCTTGCGGTTGGGCTTTTTGCCGTATTTATTTTGGTCGGCGTCGTCTCTCCCGTAGCCGACGTTGTTGCTCATTCCATTGCTGGCTCCGGCACCGTTCATTCCGTAACCACCATTCATGGTRGTGTTGGCGCTGCCTCCGTATCCTCCGTAACCGCTGTTCAAGCTGGACGAGCTGGCATTGGGATTGTACGCCTGCGCGGTGCTTGGATAMCCGGTGAAGGATCCCGATCTCTGTGCCTGGGAGGACGACGGCGAGGACGAAAAGGGAACMGAGCCGCCGATCGATGAATTCGAAAAGCTACGGTTTTGTCTCTGGATTGGTTTCGGGCTGGGTCGTGGAGCGGACGAGTACCCGGGCCGCGGCAGGCTGCTCGAAGTCGATGCCCGGCGTTGCGGGGGGGGAGGAGCTTGCGCCTGGGATCGGTTGACGCCTCGCTGGCGGAATTCGGAGCCTGCGGCGGACATGTTGGATTGGATGTGGAACGAGGACTTGGCCTATCTTTCTCGATGCGATGAGATAGGATTCGATGTTTTCTATCTCCAGGGTAGTCACTGGTTAGATTCAGTCACCTAGCGTCAGTGGGTACGATGCAGCGAGGTGAATGGATGGACCCTTTCAGAGGTGTGGGCCGAGGGGATTTCGATTCTTTTCGTMTTTTCAGTGACTCTTTTTCGTTTACTGCATTGGATGTGAGACAAACAACAGAATCCGGTGCCGTAACATTTAGTACTGCAGGTACGTACGTATGAGATGGCAAAAAAATAAATTGATGAACTCGTACGAGTACGAGTGCAGTGAATCCCCTCGTTACGTAAAATTCATGTACACACTGTACGGTATGATGTCCTACTAGAGCAGTTGAGCGATGATTCCCTAATCGTGCACAMTTTGATTTCGGGGGTACGAGTATCGTACCGTTACCGGCTACTGTGCTTCGTTCTCGTTTCTCGTATGCCAATACCGTCAAGGCAAGGCAAGCGACGTACCTGGTACCGTACCGGTACGTACGGCACGCAACGAATGATTGCAATTTTGTCGCCGTGGAAGGAGCTCCGTATGGTAACGCTACGTACGAGAGGATTCAACGAGTGCGTTGACCTGCGTGCAGGGCCGCTCATTAGGCAAAACTTTGAATCGCCTCTGTAGAATGTACCGGTATCACTCGATGTTGGCGGTTAGCGTACGTACGGTACAGGTACAATTCCAACCCAAACACGCTGAATGATCGCGCCGGCAATCCTTTCGGAATTTTCTACTGTATCGGTAAATGTAAGTTTTTCGAGCCGTTGGGAGAGAAAACACGTGCGATCCTTTCGGGCCTCTCTCGTCAGAGGTATTGTTTCTTGTTTCTTCATCTCTCATCAAGAAAGAAGCAGAGAAAAATAAGGAAGAGAAACGTATGCTTCGTACGTACGGTACACTGGTCAAAATTGGTGGAGAACCTACTGAGGCTTTAGTACATTACTTAGTACTTCTACCACTCTATTTACCACCATACTAGCATGTGCTACATCTTTTTTGGTAGAAATTCTACTGAGCAACCACATTATTGTTTTTGTTTTGGTCGCTTCTTSTTGTTGTTCTGTACCTATTTTGGTTGCCAAGAAAAACAGTCTAGTAAAATGCAGTACTAAGAAGAAGAATGCATCCATTTTGCAACTCCCTCTTGTTGACTCACACAAGGTGCATTAATTTTGCGCTAAAAAATTAGCTTGCAAAATAGCGGCTCACAAGATAACCATTTTAGTAAAGCTAAAATCGCAAGCTAAAATTGCAAAAGTACTAAGAAGAAGAAGTATCAAAAAGCAGCAACAGCAAGAGGAAGCAAACAACAATGGTACTAACAGCTCAACAACAGGCACAGCATTGACCTCCCCACACTTTATTCCTTGAAAGATGGTGCAAGGATGGTGGTGATGGTGCAAGAAACTACTAGTGGCTACTATTTACTGAAGGAACTACTGATAGGGGGTCCCCATTAAAGGATATACTAGAGACAAAGAGGTGAATAAAGGGAAGAACCAGTACTCTAATTTTATCAAACACTACTATGTGTTCAATAATGACGAAGCCTTTGTTGCTGAAAGAGAAGCTTGTTGGCACTCACTCCTTTCAGAAGTCAGCCACTACTCTTGCAAGACAGAGAGGTGGCCCTAGGGATGATGTGGATTATAGAGCTAGATGGAAGTCTACTAGAAGGTAACAGGATCAATGCACCACTGACACCCAGGAGCTTGCTTGGGGGCCAGCAGATACTATCAACATTGCATCAAAGCTTGCAAGCAGACGAGCCAAGTTCAACCAGAAGCTTAATAGTGCAATTGAGTCATCCCAGAGAGCTGCTATGGTGGCTCCTGTTCTTGTCACCAGAAGAAGAAGACCTCCTCCTTGTGCGTTGAACAGTGGGGCACCAGAAGCTGGTGCAGGAACTGACAGAGTAGCTCAGTTTATGACTAAGTGTCCTCAAGACTTGTATGCTCTCTGGATGTTGGTCAAACAAGCCTCCAAAGGAATTCACGGCTACTGAGAGAGGTTGTGGTGTAAAGAGCAAGTACTGCAGGAGGCTGCAATTCTGCTGGAAGTGTATGGAGAGACTGATTTGTGCTGGCACTTCTGCTGAAGTTGTTGTTAGAAGAAACAATAAACCACTACCACCACCAGCATCACCA